>CAJHUC010000117.1:0-18273 GCA_905146915.1 Ostreobium quekettii
TCCGGGTGGCCACCTCTAGGAGAAGCTGAGAGGGTACCCTTGACCCTTTCAGCAGGTGGACAGCAGACAGCAGTCTACAACAGCTTCCCTGGAGAGGCTGAGAGGGTACCCTTGACCTCCTCAGTAGGTGGACAGTAGCGAGTAGCGGACTACAACTTCTCTGGAGCAGCTGAGTGCGTACTCTTGACCCTCTCAGTAGGTGGAGAGCAACTTCATGACATTTGATATAGAGCTACCCATGTAGTCGCCCACCATATTTTGTGGAGTATGACAACTCCCCAAGAGGCTCACTAGGGTGTCAGAACACCAGAGCCTAATTTACAGAATCCAGTAGGGTGCCAGTGCACTAGGCCTAAGGCCTTTTGAGAGGGCCAGTGTTAGATTAGGGGGCTGTCCAACTCCAATAAGGTAGTAGGCCAGGAGGTCAGGGGCGAAGAGCTGAGCCGAGGATTGTACCGAGCTAGCTTATATTGTTGTGAAGAGTTATCCCTACTTAGGGAGTCCTGCCTGAGGGGTGAACCTAGGTTGAAGCCGGCGGGAGCCTCACATAGTGTAGGGGGGTGCAACTAGGAACGGGATAGATGGGACATGGACTAACTTACACCTTACATAGCCCCACAGGCGGCGGTCTGAATGGGAGCTCTTGGTGCCTATCACTCATGACACAGGGCAGTAGGGGAGCGGCCTATAGTCACTGCACAGACACCCGCACTGTTCCTAGCCTAGACCAGTGCCCCCCGAGCTGCCATCTGAGTGAGAGGTGGCAAAGGCGCTTCGACTTGGCTGGAAAGTGAGGCAGTTGTGTGGCCGTTCCCGGGTAGTCCTCCCTAGGCACGGGGGATAGGGGAGGTTCAGTTCTGATCAGTCAGTGGCATTCCCGGGGTTGTGGTAGGGAAGCCTCTCTTTTGAGGGGTGAGTAAAGTACTCCTTGAGTATTCTTAAATTCCCTGTTGCTAACTTAGGAAGAAATTGGTTATAAAGACTGCTCTGGAACTATTATGTTTAAGCCATTTGATACCTTGTTAATTGGGGAAGTGTAGTACTCACTAACTTGGATATGTCATTTGGTGGATCATAGGGCTTACTCTGAGCGAGTAGAGACTACGTACTAGGTAGCCCTGGTATTGTGAGGCTTCTAAAAATCCTTTGACTATGGTCTATGCTCAGTTTATTCAGTTCAGTCAGTATCATCAGTTTTTAGTGATTGTCGCCATTCATTCAGAATATTCAGTTGTATTTTTGCTGGGATTATTGGGGATTCATCCTACATTCGGTATTTTATTCTACATTCTGCTGTTTTTGTGTGAGTGAGCAGCTACAGTGGATAGATAGGATCCATTGGTATTTCTGTGGTCAGAGATGGAGGAGGCTATGGGTCCTGAGGCTGTTGTTTTCGTGCCTCACCCTATACCAGTGACTTGTAATGTATCCATATCCGAGGTAGCTGACGATGCACAACTACGGCCTCAGTCCCCTCTACATGCTGGTATATTATCCATGGAGCAACATGTAGATCGCATTGTATCGGGGACAGGAGCATGTACTAATAGACAGCCGTACTCGCCATGTATATAGAGTCAATGGACGTTCACTCAGCCGCACACACACACATTGCCTGACCACACAACCTCACTATACGCGGGTCATTTCAGACCGCGTAAACCCCCAGTATTCACAGGAGAGCGAGGGTAGGACTTTGTGTCCTAGCTCAAAATAATAGAGGATTATCTGGATGCCATTCCTTGTTTTGAGCAATAGGCGATAGTCTTCGTCATTTTATTGTTGGCGGGTACTGCTAGAGAGTGGTGGGACGCAGAGTGTATCTTATGTAGAGAGGAGAGGCCAGAGTCACTTGAGGAGCTATTGGGGTTATTGAGGGCATGTTTTGAGTCCCCTATTCGAGAGAGTTGCGCCAGGACTAGACTCCTCAAGTTATCGCAGAAGCAGCGGGAACATGCATGCACATACATGGCACGAACTAGATCCATATTGCAACGTATACCAAGAGTAGACAAGCAGACAACAGTGCACATGTGGATCTCTGGTTTGAGGGAGCCTTTCCGTCTTGAGGCTACCAAGACTGCCCCGAAGACTCTAGCCAAAGTAGAAGTATTGGTCGCATGCATGGAAGATGCATTCAGTGGCAAGGCTGAGAGTGACCAGCAGAGTGAAACGAACAAACGAGGCAAACATGCAAGAAATGCCAGCAAAATTTTGAGAACACCATCTAAAGCTCACAATAGAAGGGGATCTTATAGCGGGCATGGGCAAGCTATACAACCATGTCTCTCTCTATTAACTGGTCCACATTTCCACCCAGGGCACCAGTCTAGAGAGTCTTGCCATAGTGGATGTGGGAGGATTCAAGCGCTTTCAGCTCTCTCTGCTGTTTGGCCTTTCTGGCCTTTTGCTCATCCAGTTTCTTGGCACGAGCGAACCGATCTCGGTTCCGAATGCATCGTCTCTCCTTCCCATTCTGTGCACTTGTGCGCGGGTGGACATGTCTCCCGGCATTGGAGATGCACAAGATGAGAACGACAATTCCGAGATCTCCTCCCACCGTTCATGGGGATCATTTGGGTCCGGTCTCTCTGAACTCCCCTCGCTCATATCCCATGGTTCTGGGATATGTCTGAGCGCAAAGGCCATTTTTTCTGGCCAATTTGGGTCCTCTTTGGCAATCTGGTCTGCCATTCCAGGACCATACCACCTTTGTATTCTAACCAGTCTGGCGGTGGTTAACCTTTCTCCAAACTGGTCGGCGGCCATCCGCCACCCTTCGTCAAGCTCATTGATGAGATCACTGTGGAACTTTGTCCACATTGCACGGCACGGTGGTTGCCGGCTATACGGATCTCGAGTGTCTGGAACGAACTCCAGCACCCTTGAGCTTTCACCAGGCCCCTATTCCGGCAACACAGGCCTCCGGGGGCTCCAGTTGTGACCTTCCGGCCTTGGCGGACTTTTCCACATACAGCTTGAGCGCTTTTTGTGAGCGACTCATCTCCCGTCCCGTCCGATCCACTAGGTGTTCTAATGTGCACCTGGGATTTGAGCCGCAGCTCCGGGATCTTGACCTTCCAGCCTTTTATTTTCTCAAAGCGCCCTAAGGCTTTGGCCTCCTGGCCTTTGTACGGAGATTCCTCACGTCCCATCGGCTGCTCACCTGGCAATGGGCTCTTCCGCTTTGGCCGCTATCTACTGGCAACCTTCCAGTCGCCCTCGGCTTCTGGAATGGTTGGCATGGGTAGTTCCGACGGGCTGGGGGCCCTCACGACCTGCGCCGCCTGTTGGGCGCTTCTCTCTTCTGCCTCCTGGGCCCGCTGCTTTTGCTTCAGGAGGCGGTCGCTCAACGCCTTGACTTGGTCTTCGGCGGAGGTTTTGGCTTCTTGTGCCTCGCGGCTTTGCTGCTTCGCCTTCTTCATGGCCACCTCCTTTTCCCGAGCTTCTTTCTTGGCCTTGTTGATGGCGATTTCCAGCGAGGCAATTCTCTCCGCGGTGTCTTGGTCCCACTTCTCCCTCGCCTTCTTGGCAGCAGCATCCGCCACTTGTTCCAAGAGCTCCATGATACCAGGGGTCTGCAGCAGCGCCGCCATGGTCCCCTGATCTTGCTCTTGCTTCTTCTCCACTGCCGGTGGGGCACTTGCTTCCCCCATCGGTTCATCTTCCCTTACGGGTGGCGAGGTGGCTGTGGAGGGTCCAGCCATGTCCTCCCGGACTTTTACTCCTCCTTGCCCATCCCGGGCTTGAACTTCACCAACCGAAGTCGGTGTCCCCTCCTGGGGTGTACCAATCTCTCCCAACATATTGGGGGTACCCTTGCGGGCAGAACTGTCTGATTCCCCGGCCTCCATGGCGGAGACCGGGGAGGGAGCCCGACGCTCCGAACTTGTGCGTCCGCCCAGGCGGAAGCGTGGTAGCCACCCTCAGGTGGCTCTGAAACCAAATGATACGAAAAGACTGTGGGTGTGGGGTTCCTGCCCTCTTTGAGCCGCGGACCCGCCTCGCCGGGCACCTAGGTCCTTACGGGGACCTAGGCGGGACCACCCCTCCTACTCCCATATCCATATAAGTATGATGGTTACTGTAGGACAAGGAATATAATACGATCTTGGGCAGGGCGTTCCCCACACCAAGGGCTAGTAGTAGGGCGTCCCCCACATCAGGCCGGTGCGCGTAACACTATGTTTTCGTCAAATGCACATATTGGTGCACTACCCCAAGGGAACTAAGCTATTTATGCAGCCGACTGCTAACCAAACAGGTCGCACTCCCATGGCTGGCATCCCTTTGCTGGTAAATATCTATTACAAGCCCCCTGAAGGAGTAGCGGGACATCACATACGAGGAGTGACTTCCAATCACCCTCGTTTGGCTTTTGCAAGCCGAGTTGGCCACCAGCTTGCATCCATTCTCTTTGATACTGGCGCAACTGGCACTATTTACATCAATCCAACTTATTGTTGTCAGTTGGGCTTAACGCCTAAGCAACCATATTTAGCTTCCAATTGGTAGTTACGCTGATTACACTGCTTATAGTGACTTGCTTGTGCTACTCGTCGTGTTGTGGATCCCACTGAGTTCTCCACGCCCTTAAGTGTTTACCAAAACCCTCCTAAGGTAGAGGTTCTCCTTGCACTGTGAGGATCTGCCAGATGGCTCCTCATTCCCTTCTTTGGGTGTGGTGGATATTTCTTTAACTATCCAAGGTTATGAAGACACTGTCCATTGCATAGTCATTAATTTGTCTGATGCCTATAACATCATTCTTGGCAACAATTGGATCTATGAGCAAACTGGACTAGTTTAATGACACCAGGTGTCATTGATTATTGTCGTGGGCACATTCGCATTGTTTTTTGTGGTCGCGAGATAACCCTTCATGGTACCTTGAATATTGCCACTTCTCTGCAACCCGCTTTGAATCCTTCTTTTGCCCCTTCGACTGTCCGTTGTCTGGGTCATTTGTGTTCGTTGGTTATGCCCAGCATGCCTACCATCGGGGTTCTCATCTCCATTTGGTTTTGGTTTGCCAGGTCTGCGATCTCCCTGAGGGGGACGCACCAGACCCTTTGGCCATTTCAGCTATAGGTCAAGAGACTACTACAGGTCAAGAGACCACTGCAGGTCGGGAGACCACTTTAGCCCTTCTTGAGTCTGACAAAATCTCCACCCTACTAGAGGAATATAAAGACCTCTTTCCCGATGAACTACCTGCGGGCCTCCCCCCTGATCGGGGAGTCGCCTTGACTATTCCCTTAGAGGAAGATACTAGAACAGTGAAGCGTCTAGCTTTCCAGTACAGTCCAAAAGAAATGGACGAGATAAGGGAGCATATGGATTATCTCTTATGGAAAGTCTTATCATGGAGAGCAGCAGCCCTTTCAGGGCCCCGGTACTCTTTGTACCTCAGTCTGATGGTAGTCTCCGAATGTGTATTGATTACAGGGTTTTGAACAAGGCCACTATTAAAAATAAGTAGCCTATACTGAGGATAGATACCGTGTTGGACCAATTGCAAGGAGCGAAAGTTTTTTTGGCTATTGACTTGTAGCAAGGGTACTATCAACTTTGGATAGACAAGGCAGATTGTGCCAAGATGGCTTTTGTAACGCCTTTGGGTTTGTATGAGTTCAAGGTTCTTCTTTTGGACTCGCAAACGCCCCAGCTATATTCCAGCAGACGATGCACCATATATTTGGTGATCAAATTGGCAAACACGTCTTGGTGTATTTGGACAACATTTTGGTGTTTAGCCAAATTGCTGAGGAGTATTTGTAGCACCTAAAATGGGTGTTCGAAGTGCTACGGCAACAGAATTTGTATTGCCAGTTGCACAAATGCCAATTCAATAAGGAGGAGATCTCCTATATGGGACATATTGTGTCTCAAGAGTGTATTCGGCTAGACCCAGAAGGGATTCAAAAAGTGAAGAATTGGCCTGTACCACGGTGCATGAAGCACGTTTAGTAGTTTCTTGGGCTGGCAAATTATTTTCGAAAGTTCATTCAGGGCTATTCGAAAATGGCAACTCCCTTGACAGACTTGACCAAGAAGAATGGCAAGTGGGAGTAGACCATAGAGTGTCAATCGATATTCGAGCATATAATGGAGTGTTTGACAACAGCTCCTTTGCTCAAGATGCCAGAACCCAACAGACTATTTGAGGTCATTGTAGATGCATCCCAAATTGCTGTGGGAGCAGTCCTAATACAGGACAATCATCCAGTCTGTTATGCCAGCAGGAAGTTCCTCCCTGCAGAGTTGAACTACAGCATGACAGACTAGGAGGCATTGGCTTCTGTGCATGCCATCCAGTTATGGCGATGTTACCTAGAGGGTACACGTTTCAAACTAGTGATGGATCATTGTGTGTTGACTTATCTCAAGTCACAGCCACAACTACGCAAGTGACAAGCCAGATGGTCAGAAATCTTACAGTAATTTGACTTTGACTGGGAATACCGCCCAGGGCAAAAAAAAGTGGCTGACCCACTTTCTCGCATTCCTCCAGTACCTAGTGAACAAGAAGCTAAGAAGAAGAGTTAACTGGTTGTCTATGGCTTAAGGGCAATATACAAGCGGGGTAAAGACCACAGGTCGAAAATGATGGTAGAGGTAGAAGATTTAGCCTCAAGGATCCATCAGGCTTATTGCCACGACCCCCAGCTTGAGTCTGTGAAACAGCAGCAAGAGTTGTGTTGTACAGACGACTTATGGTTGCGAGGCGAGCAGGTATATATACCAGCAAATCTAAAGACTAAAATCTGCCAGTTGGCACATGACCATCCAAGTGCAGGACACTTTGGTTAAGCCAAAACCCTGGACTTGATCCAGCAGTATTACTGGTGGCCAAGAATGTGACGAGAAGTATAACTATATGTTGATACTTACCTGTTTGTCAGCAAGCCAAGTATTCTCGTCAAAAGACCCAGGCTTATTACAGCCATTGGGCATTCTTGAGGAGCCATGGACTGAATTGTCTATGGACTTCATTACACAATTGCCAAAAACTAAGGGAGGTCATGACGCTATTGTTGTATTCATTGATAGACTAACCAAAATGGTGCGCCTTGCAGCCACTATGACTGAAGTCTTTATAGAAAGAGCAACAGACCTGTTGGTGCAGAATGTGATACAACACCACAGTCTCCCCTCTACGATAGTGTCCAACAGAGATGTTCGGTTCATTTCCAGGTTTTACCAGTACCTGGCCAAGAGGTGGAAAGTGCAGCTCAACATGAGCATTGCGTACCATCCACAAACGGATGGCCAGACTGAAGTCATGAATCGGATTCTGGAGGACTACTTACATAGTTATATGCATTCTGATCAAGTTGCGTGGGATGAACTAATAGCCATGGCGGGGTTTGCAATGAGCAACTCAAAAAACAGTTCAACCCAAGGAACCCCATTCCATTTGAACTACAGTTAACACCCAAGGAGCTCCTTAGCTCTTGGGGTGCAAATTCGGAACCCGTTAATAGGCTATGACAATCCGAATGCCCACGGTTTGGCAGTGGCCATTGATAGGGCACAGCAACCTTATTTGAGGCGAAATGGTAAACCCCTCAAAGGGGGATTACCAGCCATGACGCGATTTGATCACCGTATCTAATCAGTGCTAAAAGAGGCCAGAGAGTGTTTAGAAAAGGCACGAGCTAGGTAGTCAAAGCATGCTGACCGCCATCGGAGGGATGTGTCATTTAATATAGGAGATGACGTCCTCCTTTCAATGCAACATATTACCCTCAAGCACCCTAGAACTCGAAAACTATTATTGAGGTGGATTGGGCCTTTCACCATCCTCGACCGGATAGGTTCTGTTGCATATCGACTAGAGCACCTGGACAGTATGAGTAAGATACGTCCGGTTTTCCATGTATCGAAACTCAAGCCGTATAAGGCTAGTGGCAGAGTACAACCACCTCCAATCCCCATCTAGATCGAAGGGGAACTGGAGTATGAACACATTCTGGATAAAAGAGTTAAAAAATGTGGCCGTAGACAAGACTCCGTAGAGTACCTTGTCAATTGCTGGGTTATGGATATGAACATAATAGTAGGGATTCAGCAAAGCAGTTGCAAATGCTCAGGAATTGGTTCAAGTATTTGAGAATAGTGGAACTCCTATTGCAAATGTGCAAACTGGCTGCAATACATGCAGTACGAGATGTACACGCTGACATGAGCATGTTTGTGCTTTACATATGACAGGCAATGCTGCGATGGGCCTAAAAAAATATTGGGTACCAAGGGTTCAAGTCCTGCTCAATGTTTGGCTATATGAATGCAATGTCTATTGCCATCATGAGTGGAGACAGAGTCTAGAGCGACGGCCCACTGGTGGTTACATCTGGTCGTGGGCACGGTCAAGGACGACACCGCAACTATGCTTCGCGAGGACGAGGTCGCTCATGGATTGCCGGGGGTGGTCGTGCGGGGGGACGTGCAGGGTGATCCCTGTGCATCATAGACATTTCTTGGACTTGAGTAGGCCGAGAGGTCATGGGCAGGCCGAGAGGTCATTGAGGGGGATTGTACATTATTATTAGGGTAGTAATGTCTTTCCAGCCCGTAAGCTGAAGGAAGAGTTTTAATGAGGGTTGTCCACAGGAATATTTTCCATGTAACAACCATTCTTTCTCTTTAGTATATGTGTAATACTTAATGTGTGGGCAACTGGGCATGTGGCAAGATGCACAGTTAGTTTCCACCAACCATAGCAGGCCCAAAGCCAAGCATGCGTCTACTCCCATATCACCGCACTGGGACGGGGACGTCCCACCTCCCTGAGGGGGACGAATGTTATGCACACTGGCCTAAAGTGGGGGATGCCCTACTACTGGCTTTTGGTGTGGGGGACGCCCTACCCAAGATATGGTAATGATACCCCAACCAGTTATATGATAGTACTTCTATCGGAAGTATATGATAAGGGAGTAGGTTGGGGTGGTCCCGCCTAGGTCCCCGTAAGGACCTAGGTGCCCGGCGAGGTGGGCCCACAGCTCAAAGAGGGCAGGAGCCCCACACCAACAATTCTCACGTATCACTACCGATTGAACCATGGATTCACTGAGATGAAATTGAAGGACAGTAATGAAGACAGGCAACCTTGGAGACTAGTGGTACCAGATGTGGAGAATGTCCGCAGGCAAAGGTGGGCCGTCCAGGAACGGGGACGGATTGGGAACGGGGACGGGAACGGGAACGGGGACGGACTAGAGTCCGTTCCCGTCCTTGGACCGGCAGGCCCAGGAACGGCTGAGGAACGGCCCGTCCCTAGGCTGGAACGGAATCGGGACGGATCTGGAATGGTGTACTGCCGCCCCGACTCTGTTCTGGCATAGTACGGCCCACCTGGGCGTCCATTCCTGCACCGCTCCATGGCATGCCTCCCTCCGTTCCAACCCGTCATAGAGTCTGTTCCTATCCGGTAATATCACACGTGGGCCTATCAGAATTGTATGATGCAGTTGGAAGCGCCCGTCCTACATTTGTCCATCAATGATGGGTGCTCCCAAGTGCGTCATACAATTCCCGGCCTTCCTGCCACCACACATCGCTACTGCCTTATGGGGAGGCGCTGGTGGTGCCCACCACTGGTGGCAAGCACAAGGACGGACGTGGGAGGCACGTGGAGGCGGAGGCAAGTGCAGTGAGGCGACGCAGCCTCACCAGGTGCGTGAAATCGGCGCTCAAAGTGCCAATTGAGAGGCATCGGGGAAGTGGCAGAAAAGGGCGAGATCTGGGGGGCCAAGCGCTTCTTGAATCGAACGGTCAACAAAGGGGAGGGGTGGGGGAGGGGAGGGCAAAATGTGCGGAGAAAGAGGGGGGGAAATGGCTATAGGCCCCTTGCTCGCTAGAATCGCTGCGGGGGGCTAACGATCTGCCCGTCGATTTTCGAATTGAGCTTGATGTAGGCTATTTGACCACGAAGCTGGGCGGTCACAAAAGGGGGCCTGGGGAGGGGAGGTAATGTGGCCAAAATAGGGGGAGGGGAGACGGCCAAAGGCCCCTCGCTTATTAGAATCGTCACCACGTTGGGTGCCCCACCCAATGGCCCGAGTTCGATTCTCGGCAACGTCTTAGCTTGTTGGTGATCAACAAAAGGGGGAAAAGGGAGGGGAGGGCAACGTGGGCCAAAATAGAGGAAGGGGAGAGGCCAAAGGCTCCCTTGCCCTTAGAATTGCTGCGAGCGGCCAATGTTTTGCCCACTCCCGTTTTGAATTAGACACGATGGGAGGCTGCCATGTAGCAAGCCACCCACCAAAATGTTATCAATACGACCCAGGCATGCTGGTGCCCCTTTTGCTGCTATGTGAGCACACGCCTCAGCCCACGCTTGGGCCATCAATTGCCGACCTTGATGGTGGGAAGATTGCTTGCAAGAGGCGTCCACCGTTTTGGCAGCTCCCCTTGCCATGGCATGTGGTAGCCCAACAACAATTGGTTTTGATTGTTAGCAACGCCCGGCCGCTGCAAGCCCTTGCCGTGCTTTGTTGTCTGTTCTTATTGGAGCGGAGTCCGTTTCATGATGGGAATAGACCCGTTCCAACCCTGTTCCCGCCCGGCCCAGTTCCGGCCCAAATCCGTTCACTGGGAACGGCCCAGAAACGGACTGGAACGGATTGGGACGGACTGGGACAGGAACGGGGACGGATCCATTCTTGGGATGGAGATGGACACCGTTCCCGTTCCCGTTCCTACCAAATCTGGATAGGCCCACCTCTGCCCGCTGGAAGATTATGGAGGAGATATATGCAGTACCATATGCAGGATATCTTGGTTACCACAAGACACTCAAGAAACTGCAGCAGAATTTTTGCTAGCCAGATCACACAATGGATATACGAGACTTTGTGTTGGGATGTGAGGTCTGCCAGTTAGAAAAGAGTGTCCACAAGTTGCCAACTAGATTATTGCAGCCGTTGCAGCTTCCAGAAGCAAAATGAAGTGATGTCAGCCTCGACTTCATCATGGGTCTACCGGTCAGCGAGAAGAAAAACGATCCTTACAGTTGTAGACCGAGCTACTAAGATGGTACACTTAGTACCCGTCCAGTAGACCATCACCGCTGCTAAGACAACTCGAGTCTACTGGGAGCAGATTGGACGACCTCATGGGATCCCCATATCGATCGTTAGTGACCGAGATCCCAGATATTTATCGAAGCTCTAGCAAGAGTTGTGGAAGATTTTGGGCAACAAGCTGAGGATGTCTAGCACTCACCACCCCCAGATAGATGGACAAATAAAGGTAGCCAACTAGGTGGTGGAGCAAATCCTCAGGTGTACAATCCATAGCAGTCAAGAAGTCACACACTGGGAGAGATACTTGCCCATGGTGGAATTTGTCATCAACGGCAGTGCATCTCCATCTACAGGGTACATGCCCTTTTACTTGAACTATGGCTTTAAGCCAGTGACCCCATTGGACTTGATTAAGGATGTAGACCAAACCAATATTAAAGGTGTCAACATCTTTGTCAGCAGAATAAAGAAGACATTCAGAGTGGTGATGCAGTCAGTTCATCAGGCTCAGCAGAGGTAGAAGCGTCAGACCGATCAGCTGCATAGAGAACAGAGGTTTCATAGTGGGGAACAAGTGCTACTCACTACATAGCATTTGCAGTTGAAGAATGCACCTATTCGCAATCTGAAGCGACGATTCGTAGGACCATTCGTTGTGGTTCGTTAGGTGGGATCAGTGGCCTACGAGTTGAAGCTACTAGTAGGGTGGAGGATTCATAATGTCTTTCACACCAATTTGCTATGACCATATATATTATATATTTATATTGTCTAGATGGTCTACCCCACAGGAGTTGGGCAACGCTGAGATCAAGCCAGAGGCTGATAGACCCTATGGTATGGAGAAGTTGCTGCGATGAAGATGGGCAGGACCCAATGGCAGGAGGCACAAGGAGTTTTTAGTATTATAGACAGGGTGGAGTATCGATAATGCCTCCTGGATACCGGCAGGAAATTTCACATATGCCAGGGACTTTTAGAAGATGATCAAGCGGGACAAGCCTAAGGAAGACATTAGTATGGGATAGTGTGCTTTTGGGGGCGAAAGCTACCCCAAGGGGGGCGTAATGTGACGTGGTTACTTTGGGTTAGGCAGTTACTGACGTTTCCTAAAATGGAAATTAGTAATCTTGGAAAATAGATATTTTGAAAGTGTTATTTAGAGCTTTTTGGTTCCAACGCGCCTTTAAACGCCCGATTCCGTTAAGAAACGACGAAGTTATGGCCTCCTCAGGGCCAGGGGTCGGGTGTTAGATGCTTGGAATTAGAGGACAATGGGTCGGTCGTAGGTGAACGGTGGATGGTGACGATGTGCCTGGATACACACTTGAGTTGTCTTGTCTTGATGTGATTGTGATGGACCCGCGATCGGGCATTGCGCATGCAATGTGTGCGCGCGCATGCGTTGAATCTGTATAACCATTCTGGCCCACTGTCGGGCCTCCCGCAAGCCAGTGAACCACCACAATACTGCGCCACCACCTCTTGCCGACAGCAAGCCCTGTGGATCGATCCCCGTCGAGCATTGGGCCCACCGCATGACCAAAGAATCGACTGCCCCAATTATGCCCACCGTCCGAGGTGGAGAGGCTAGCCGACCTCCAACAACTGTGTTGCAGGGCAGGGTGACCCTAGAGCCTCCGGAAACTAGCGGTTGCCGACAGGCCGCAATATTAATATACAATATTCCGGGCCCAGCCCTTACACTAACTCAAATGGAATGATTCAAGAACCTATGGGTTCCTAGTAAACTTAACTAAGGGATGAGATTGTGTTTAATATTTATTGTGCATTCCAGGTAACTATAACTAAGAAACATATTACCCCTTGTGCTTTACACCACAACCCACCACATGGCATGGATAACCAAATCTGCTAGGGCGGGTATAGTGGTGCCTCTAGCCATTGAGGCGGGAGATGTGTGCACCAAGCTAAGGCTCTCTCTACTATTCCATGCCCACTCTTGCCAGTTGCAGTGGCCGATCAAGGTGCCATTGGGGTGGTGCGAGTGGGTGCCCATGAGGTGCCTTTTGTGCGGCATTTGTGGGCATATCACAGCCCACCATTTCCTACGAGTGGCAGTGGCCAATGCAAGTGGTTTGAGGTGGCAGGGAAGCACAGGAACACTCGCCATAAATGTAGCCTCTCATAGCATCCTCACTGCCTCATAGGACCACCCCCATCTCTACCGTTCTCTCTACTGCTCCCATGCATTGCCTCATATCTCCGGCTGGGTAATAGGGCAATAAATATAATCGTGCCCACCACACCCATACACCACACACCCGAGGCATAAGAGCTATATTGGCTCAGTGCCAGGGCCCAATTGTGCCCCCTCCTAGCTTTTATAGCCATGGGAGCGTGGGAGGCATGGCCCCCTAAAGGCCAAGTTGTTTGCAGTGTTGTGAGCCATTTGGATGGGTGTGATTGCATGAAAGTGCAATTGCAAGCTAATGTTAGCCATGCCTGCCCTCGTTGTTGTGGCCCAGGTCTCTTCACGCCAACCCATTGGGCCGGTAATTATGGCAAACGCGGGCGGCCATTCCTGTCGCTGAGGTATGACAACTGCTATAGCACAATGCCACGCTGCTCTCTGCTGTGGTGCCATGCCGTGCCATGCCATTGCCTGTTGTGGTTTTCAGCCCCTATTGGCCCTTGTGCCTTTGGCTGTCGGGCCCGGCGCTCTGGGCTATCAAAGTGCCCTTCATCATTGGTTCACACAAACCTCATTGCAAGTGGCCGTATTAGCAACCGCAAGTCGCTTGGCTTCTGCTGCGATGTGCACTTCACTGCGAGCACTAGCTAATACGGCAAGGAGAGAATGGGAAAGCGGCCAAGTCACTACAAGGGTTTAATTAGGGTGCTCACCACTATATATTGTTTGAAGGCTTTGTATTAGTGGGTGACTCGCTCTGCCCTTGTTCAAGGGATGTAGGGTTGAATCCCGGTAGGCGCAATTCATCCCCTATCACCGGGTAAACCTCGCTCGGTGGCCAGGGCGAGAGATACCAATCGTCATGACAAAAAGTTTCTTTTGTTTTTCCATGCGCCCGCAACTAGTGTGTGATACGCCGTATGGGTATTAAACCCATTAAAGCATTATAGAATATATTGAGTTCTATTAATGGAACTCTACTTTACTAGAAACCGTCCCCTTGTCACTGGTCTAGGGTGACTGGCTTCCCTAGATTATGTATGCAGTCTCAAGCCATATAAAGTACTAAAATATATAAATAGTATACCGTCTTGTAACGGGTGGTCCGGCGTGAGTCATGGTGACTCACGTGCCGTGGCAAGGTGGGTCCACAGACTTAGCGGGAAGGCGCCCACCGTAGCATTAGCATGTATCATTTGGTTTCAGAGCCAGGCCCCCAAGGCCTGGCCCTTCCACCCGCGCGTTCGCGCGACCAACCGCAAAAGCAAGCCGGCCGCCGAGCCCCAAGGCTCGGCGAGCCGAAGCCCAGGCATCCCCACGGATGTCCGGGGAAATTCCGGGGCCATCCGGCCCCGATGCGCCCTCTCCCAGCCGTAATGGTGGGGAGAGCGGCGAGGTGCCATTCCCCACGGAAGGCACCGGCGCGAAGGGTGGATCGCCCCCCTCCGAGGCCACCGAGCTGCGCCGCCAGCTCGCCGATCTGGCGAGCATCCTGGCGGACACGAACACCCGCCTCTAGTGGATGGAGGAGGTGGCAAAAGGGGAGACCCGGCGGGAGCACCGTCGGCGGGATCCTTCGGGATCATCGGCCGAAGGCGGAGGTGGGGGGGTGCCCAAGGCGCCGAGGAAAGGACGCCCCGCCTAGGACCTTAAGGACCCCGCAAATAGCGGGTCGGAGCCGGAGCCCGGGGAGATCGCGGCGGAGGAAAGGGGCGGCCATGGGCAGCCAGCCCCAGTTCAAGGAGCGAAGGGGCGAGGTAAAGCCTCCCGCGAAGGGAGGCGCGATCCGGTGCCAACGCTCGCAATAAGGGAGGCCAACCCAACAGCCTCGCGGCCCACCAAAAGGGCCACCGAAAAGGCCGAGCAAGTGGTGGGTACCGGGCCCCAAGACGGGCTATTGTCCGCCGCCGCAATTTCCCAGGCGGTCGCAATCGGAACCACCATAGCCACGGCAATTCGAGCGCATCAAGGCCCCGAACGCGACGTTGTGGACCTCTCCGGCATGCAAGGAGATGGCAAAGCGATTAACACCGAAATGGCAGACGATTTTCAAGTTTAAGAGTTTGGAGAGACGGGCCATTCCGTGGAGCCCGAATGGGCCGCGGAGTGGGCGGAATGGAACGCGCCTCCGGCCCCGATCCAAGGGGGCTCGGAGGTTGCTGCTTGGTACCCGGGAGCAGCCGGTCCCCAGGAGGCCTACGCGGCCTACCCGGGCTGGCCTGTCCCCGGCGATCCCGCGCCATTTCCGGCGGGACCCGCGGAATGGAACCTGGCGCCGGGGCATCCCATGGCGCCCGGCTTGCCGGCGAATCCCCCGGCCATGGCGCAGCCCGGCAAGCCGCCAGCGGCACCTGCGCCTTCGGGAGGACCCCAGGGAGTCGGGATCTCGGGGTCGGCCGTCGGGACGGGGCCGATCGGCAGAATGTGCGGCAAGGAGGGGCCCCCTTGCACCCACAACTTGGGGCACCGCCTCTGACTGCGCAGGCTGCGCAGTGGCCATACGGACCCCCTGCGCAGTACTGCGTAGGGGTGAACCCGACCCCCTCCCGGGGTTGGTGGCAGGCTGGGGCTCCCGCGAGCTACCGGGGGGCGTCGCTGCGAGGCGGCCCCCAACAAGTTAGTCAGCTTTCAGAAAATTTCGAAAACCGTTCATTAATTAATTCAAATGTTTCGAATTTAATTAATTCTTCTACGCCTCTGGTACCCCATGGGGGACAGTTGGCTGACAATTTAGGGTTACCTAGTGTGCCTATGGGGGAATACATAGTAAACCCTAGTACTCAGCCCACAGACAGACTGGGTGGCCAGTCAGTCCACCACCACCTAGTAGGTGGTCAAATTACCCACCAAAACCAAGGTGGCGACAATACTAATATACCCATTACCTCAGTACAGTAGAGGGCTAGTGAAACACCCACAAAAGTAATTAATGTGGGCCCTAAACCACAAAGGTGGACTGGCAAAACGCCATTTTTGGCATTTCGAATGGAGTTAATACTCCATTTCAAAGCTATAGGCCTGGCAAAAGAGTAGTGGGGCCAAGTAGGCCTTACGTTCTTGGACGTAGCCCCCAGGAATACACTGCTGGCCAAAATAGCTACTGACCGCAAGGTCGCGACTACTCCCGAGGCGATGTCCAAAATGGACATCTCTTGGGAGGATTTTAGCACTAGCATGGATCAACTCTTTGGGCAGAAATGCACCGAAGATGAAATCCGCCAGGCAATCAAAAAACATACGGCCCCATATACATTGGGACCTGATACTCTAAGTTACATTCAAATACTCGATCAATTATATGCGCTATGTTGCGAACCAGTAGGCAGCGCCCAGAAAATCTTCCAGCTGAGAAGAGGGCTGCGCCACGACCTGTACAGGGAAACCCTCTTGACAAAGGAGGGGCTCCCTTGGTCTGACTATAATGCCCTTAGGGCATACCTGTACCAGATTGGACCCACATACGATACGCAGTTGATACGAAAAGACTGTGGGTGTGGGGTTCCTGCCCTCTTTGAGCCGCGGACCCGCCTCGCCGGGTACCTAGGTCCTTACGGGGACCTAGGCGGGACCACCCCTCCTACTCACATATCCATATAAGTATATTGGTTACTGTAGGATAAGGAATACAATATGATCTTGGGCAGGGCGTCCCCCACACCAAGGGCCAGTAGTAGGGCGTCCCCCACATCAGGCCGGTGCGTGTAACATTCGTCCCCCTCAGGGAGGTGGGGCGTCCTCGTCCCAATATGTGGATATGGGAGTAGAAACTTTATGTGTATGTGAATAGAACTGGCTGTGCGATTTGCCACATGCCCAGTTGTGAAACACTACACAGATAAGGATGAAGAGAAAGAGTGGTTGTTTTTACATGACCTCCCGGTCTTCACAACCCTTATTAAAACTCTTCCTTAGCCACATGGCTGGAATGTTCGATCTCCCGGCCTATGGTCTGCGACCCCGAGAATGGGAACCACCAAATGCCCATGCCGGTGTGCGTCGGCTCGGTGCGGGACCTCGTCCTTGCCCGCAGCCACGCCCACGCCCAGCTCCACGAGAGGCCGGCACGAGCGGTTCGTCAATGTCTAGTCTTTCTCCATTCAAGATCGCAACGGACATGGCGTTCATGTGTCCGAATTGCGTCTTGGCACAGGGAGCGCTGTACCCAGTGTTCTTCTGGGCCCATCTCAAGAGAACCTGTCAAAGCATAGTCACACATGAGCATTTCTCAGTATGTACATCCCGTACTTTCATGCAGTTTGCATTCGCATCACAGGTGTTCTGCCATTTTCAAATGTTTGAACCAATTCCTGTGCATTTGCAACTGACTTTGCTGATTCCCAGTTGTTATGCTCATGTCCATATCCCAGCCATTTGACAAGGTACTCAACATAGTTTTTGCGTCTCCCACGCTTTTTAACCCTTTTGTCAAGGATACGTTCAACTTCATACTCCAGTTCACCTTCGATCTCGATAGGTACTGGGGGTGGCTGTACTCTACCACTTGCCTTGTAAGGCTTGATTTTCGATACATGAAATACTGGATGTATCCTATGCATGCTTTCCGGAAGTTCTAGTCGATATGCGACAGAACCTATCCGGTCAAGGATGGTGAAGGGCCCAATCCACCTCGGTAATAGTTTTCGAGTTCCAGGGTGCTTGAGGGTGATATGTTGTGTCGAAAGGAGGACGTCATCTCCTTTATTAAACGACACTTCCCTCCGATGGCGGTCAGCATGCTTCGACTGCCTATCTCGTGCTTTTTCCAAGCATGCCCTGGCCTCTTTCAGCGCTGTTTGGACACTGTGATGAAATCGTGTCACTGTTGGTAATCCCTCCACGAGGGGTGTACCAGATTGCCTCAAATAAGGCTGTTGTGCCCTCTCAATGGCCACTGCCAAGCCGCGGGCATTCGGATTGTCATAGCCCTTTAAAGGCTTCCGAATTTGCACACCAAGAGCTAAGGGACTCTTTGGGTGCCTCCCGTAATTCAAATAGAACAGGGTCTCTTGGGTGGAACTATTTTTCGAGTTGTTCATAGCAAACTCGGCCATGGCTAACAGTTCATCCCACGCGTCATGGTCAGAA
>CAJHUC010000118.1:0-12918 GCA_905146915.1 Ostreobium quekettii
GAGGCCAAGCGCACCATGGAAGGTAATGCCACTCCTTGACAGCTGCAGCCCCCGTGGCGACGGGGCATGCCGCCTCAGCGGCTCTCCACCACGCCAGAACGCTCCTCTGCCCGCTGGGGGCTGCTCGCCGCGCCTTCCACTCGTTCATCGCCGGATATGGTCGCTGAGCAGGGCGAGCCATGGGCTTTGGTCGCCGCAACCTTCAATGCTCCGGCCGACCACCGCCGGGCAAGGGGGGAAATACGAAGTGGAAGGGGGGGGGGGGAAGGGGCAGCGGAGCCTACGCTCCGAAACCAATTGTTACACACCCGCATCGCACCCCCGAGAGGGTGGCGCTGCGGGGCGCGCTCAGGACCTGCCCAGGCGGGTGAGACAGGCGAGGAACCCAAAGCGGATTGTTACAACAGTACAATACTCCATATTTATGCCAGATTGTTTAATTGTCTCTTTAATTTGGTAGGCCCATTTTAAGTCCACAATAAAGTAATGAATGTTCCCATAAATCCCTTAGTACATAAAGACAATCCCTCAAGCCCCCATGGCCATGTCTCAATGCCCTAAGGAACCGAGAGAAAATAAACTCTACCCACTTCACCCTAGTGCACCGAGACCCGATAGTTATATGTTGTGTCCCAAAGTTCCCAATGGTCAAATATTCACAACACCAGAATAGAGGTGGCCACTCAAAAGTGCCATCCGGTCCGTTAAGTCCGGTTCGTTAATTTTTATCAGCTGTCCGTTAAATTTCGTTAAAGAAAAAGGGAGAAAAATTCAGAAAAAACGAAAAAAACAAAAAAATCGAAAAAAACCCCAAAAAATCACAACAACTGCGGCTAGTTGAAAATCTAGTATGCATAGGTTGAAATAAAATACAAACATACTCTCTAATAGCGAATTCCATAAATTATAAGTATGACTAAAACCCAAAAATCCCCAAAAAATCCAAAAATCCGCTAATTTTTGGTTAATTTTTGTCTTTTTTTCGTTATTTTCCGTTAATTAACGGAAAATTAACGGAAATTAACCTTTGTCCGCTGTTAACGGATCCGGGTGGCCACCTCTACACCAGAACTCCTGCCAAAACCTAGAAACGAATCTTGGATCCCTGTCGCTGACGACTGATCTCGGAATTCCCTATAGTTTCCCCACGTAGTTCCAGTAAACCCGGGTTGTCTCTGTTGCTGTGATGGCCTGGTACACCGGAATAAGGTGTACCATCTTGGTAGCCCGGTCCACAATTGTGAGGATCCCGTCTCGTCCTGATTCTGACTTGGGCAGTCCCATGATGAAATCCAAGTTGATATCTGCCCACTTTTGTTCTAGTAGCTGCAATGGCTGAAGAAGTCGTGCTGGTTGGCGATGCACGCTTTCTCTGATTGGCACACTGGATAGCTGGTCACAAATTCCCTGATGTCCAGTGTGTGATCCGGCCAGTAAAAGTTCTGTTGTAGTTTTTTCAAAGTCTTCTGGTATCCCACATGTCTTGAGTAAGGCACCAAATGCACCTCCTCCATGATCTGCTGCTTAACCTCAAGATATCAAGAATAACCAATCTCCATCTATTTACTCCTTCTGGTCCTTCACGATTATGAATTTCCAAGCAATCATGAGATAATCTAAAGTCCTTGACTCTCCTCTTGACCAGATTTTTCTGTGGATCTGACTTCAACTCATTAACAATGTCAGCCAACTGGGAATCACTCTCATATGTATTCTTGATCTTGTCCCGCATAGATGAATCCAATGAAATTCTTGATCTCGTCACAAACAATGCAGAATGACACTCACTTGCAATTGTTCCTGCTCTTGATGCCTCTGTTCCCTTAAACACCTGATCCAACTTGTTCTAGATGTGCTTATCTGTAACCTCCACATTACCCAATCTCAATCGCTGAACTATCGACTCCTCATGCGCTCTGATGTCCACCATGCTTTGTAGCTCCTTCACATTGCGGCTGGACAGGTAATCTGCAGGGTTGACCTTGCCTGTGATGTGTACAGTATCACAATCGTAGCTCTGCAACACCTGTATCCACTTCCAAACCCTGCGATTCACTGAGGGTTGGTTTGGAAGGTTCTTGAGGGAGTCATGGTCAGTCTGAATCACAAAATGTTGGCCAACAAGGTAGTGCCTCCACTTGCCAACGGCCCACACGATCCCCAACATTTCGCGTTCATATGTGCTATATCTGCACTCTGTCGGGTTCAGCTTCCTACTCTCATATGCCACCGGCTGCAACCCCTGACCGAAGTTGTGTTGCAGTATACCCCCTACAGAGACTTCTGATGCATCGGTGGTCACTGTAAGCTCACGATCAAAATCAGGTAATTGCATAACAGGTGCAGACACTAATGTTGTTTTTAGCCTTTCAAAAGCTTTTTCCTCTTTTGGGGCCCATTCAAACTTGCGATTTTTTTTAGTGAGGTCGGTCAATGGGTTGGCTATCTCACTAAACCACCGGATAAATTTTCTGTAAAAATTTGCCAACCCAACAAACGAACATACATCACAAACTGATTCAGACGATGGCCAATCAGCAATCGCACAAATTTTCGACAGTGAGGGCTTTATCCCATATACCCCCACATCAAATCCCAAATGCTCCACCTCGGTACGAAAGAAGTCACACTTTGCCAGTCTCCCGTAGAACTTCTCTGACCGTAGGCAGCCCCAAATGCTGCGAAGATGTTGTATATGTTCCTCTCTGGTCCGACTGTACACCAAAATGTCGTCGAGGAATACTAAAACGAATTTGCCCAGCCCATCTCGTAGAATCATATTCATTATCCTCTGAAAAGTGGCTAGGGCGTCGCATAGGCCAAAGGGCATGACGAGGTACTCGAAAGACCCGTATCTGCTGATAAAGGCAGTCTTCTCGATGTCAGACTCTCGTACTCGGATCTGGTGGTATCCTGAGTAGAGGTCAATCTTGGTGAAGCAACGTGCCCCATATGGTCTGTCCATGAGTTCCTCAACCTTCGGTAGTGGGTAGCGGTTCTTCACAGTGATGCGGTTCAAGGCCCTATAGTCAATACACATACACCACTTTCCATCCTTTTTAGGGATGAAAAGTATAGGCGATCCATATGGGCTTGAACTTGGCCGTATCCAGCCCTGCTCCGGCAGCGTCTCTATGTGTCTCTTAAGCTCGTCCATCTCAGCTGGACTAAGCTTGTAGGGGCTCTTATGCGGAGGGGCTCCCCCGGGCACCGTATCAATTTCATGGTCTATCTGTCATTTCGGTGGTGGCCCGTTGGGAAGCTTGTCTGGGAACACGTCCTAAAACTCCTCCAACGTAGCCTTGAGCTGTTGTTGTATTGTTGTCTTGGCCTCTACTATCTTCGTCTTTATTATCTCTGTCACCAGAAGATCCACTTTGACGAGGCCAGTCTCTTTTGATAACCGGTGCTTCTCGCCTTCTGTCATTCCATGTGCTCCTCCTGCCCTAGACTTGGACTTGCTTTTAGGCTTCTTCGCAGGTATCTGGGAACATGTGGCTCTGATCATCCCCATAAACATCAGCTGTTCTGTTTTCTTGGCTAGCCTGGCTGCCTGTCTAAACGACATGAAGTCGATCTTTTCCCTCTTAGGCCGCCTCACACAACGTCGTGCAGCCTTGACATTTCTAGAAGTGGCCTGGGAATCAGATGTTTGAGTGTCTTTGTTGTGTGAACAATGTCTTTGGTTTTCTTTATACGAGCGGAGTGAGATGCGATGCAAAGGCGCGCAGATCAATTATCCGCGCCTTCGCTCCGCATCGAGCACAGCGAGGCAATTTGGAGATTTTGGCCATTTTCAGACCATATCGCTGCATTGGAAAGAGGGCTTTGGGGACGGTCTGGGTGGTTGTGGGGCTGGTGGTTTAAGTACAGGGTGACTTGAAGGTTATGTAACCGTGCTGTGTGCCACTGGGACAAGACGCTGGGAACCCTGTAACGAACATCCGTTTTGCTGTCACTGCCTACCTGCGAACCGCGCGCAAGGCAACGCCAGACCCAATCCGCCCTTCCGACTGACACACCGCAGAGGCCGTTCCGCCAAGGGGCCCACCATGTCCGCGCCGCGTCGAGATCGATCAGGCGACCATGCCGATTATGCCTGGCCAACCGCCGGAGGGATCGTCGATCCATCGCACGGGGCGCGTGCGGAAAAACCACGTGCCAAGTGGTTTCAGAGCTGGACACCACTGCGGGGAAGCGTCTGGAAGTGGGCGCTGGTAGAGTGGTGGCCCCTACGATGGGCCATCGCCATCCAAGGAGCTGTGGGGGCGCTGGGGGAGCGCCGCCATCAGGGGAGGTTCCAAAACATCAGACGGGTCGTGCTGTGCACCCGTGCTGGTGAGTCACCATGACAATGGCCATATGGCATGGTTGGCCACCGATTTGGGATTTGATTGCTGTGTGACACATGCCAACGCATTGGGGAGCTGTGTGGGAAGCTGTTGGGACTAGAGGTGGCCCCTTCTGTCCGTCCACAACAGAATTTGGTTGGCTCCATTAAAATTCCATACAGTCAACGGAATCCGCGAGCGGGCCACAGAGAGAAAAACTATCTAACAGAAACTGGCGGGGCCATACTGACGTCAGCATAGACGGCTACAGAGATCCACACAACCTTACAGAATGGAACCACGTGTTACGGAATCTTCACGGGCGTCAACAGAGGACAGCCCCCCATAACGGAACCGCTGACCAAATCACAGAGGTCGACAGAATTCCATCAAAGTTTACGGAGCAACACGCACCTATGAAACGCGCTGAACACCAGTACAGAAATTCCAATGCCGTTCCGTTGAAATTCTGTAAGACGGACAATCCCAGAGGCCTGTACTTTGGCAAAGGTGATGGATAACAGCCGCAGAGCGGGTCCCGTTCCCGGACCGGACGGCCAGACGCGTGGTTGAGTGCGCAACGGGTATGCATGGCGGACATGGGGTGCGATTGCCTGGGTCTTGGATGGATTTGGCAGTGCACGCTGGTCGCCCCCGTGGCATATCCATGTGCACCTTCAAATCGTTGTTGTCTGTCACGCAGGTAGAATGTATGCCCAAAGCGTTCCCAAGCCCAGTACATTTGATAGGATGGAATGTGATGTGTTGCCCCTGGGGTATGTGAAGTGCTGCGTCGGGGCCCCCCGCCGCCAGTTGCTCCCATGGCGTCGGTACCCTCAGGTGAGTGCCGCGGGCACCGTGCCGGTGGTGATGGCGTCGGTGGGGTGGGGGGATTGCTATTCTGCTCGGCTACAGTACCGGCCATGGCTTGGCCGGGAAAGAAGCCACTGTTGCTGGGCTCGTGGTGTGCATGGGCAGTTGTAGCTTCTCCGAGATCGTGTTGTGGCGGGGCGGGGGAATTACTGTTCTGCTCGGCAAGAGTACCGGCCATGGCCTGGCCGGGAAAAAGCCGCTGTTGCCGGGCTCGTGGTGTGTATGGGTGGCTGATGCATCTCCGAGATCGTTTCGGGGTGGGGCGGGGGGATTGTTGTTCTGCTCGGCTGAAGTACCGGCCGCTGTTACGCGCACTGGCCTGATGTGGGGGACGCCCTACTACTGGCCCTTGGTGTGGGGGACGCCCTGCCCAAGATCGTATTATATTCCTTACCCTACAGTAACCATTATACTTATATGGATATGGGAGTAGGAGGGGTGGTCCCGCCTAGGTCCCCGTAAGGACCTAGGTGCCCGGCGAGGCGGGTCCGTGGCTCAAAGAGGGCAGGAACCCCACACCCATAGTCTTTTCGTATCATTTGGTTTTGGAGCCACCTGAGGGTTGCTACCACGCTTCCGCCTGGGCGGACGCGCAAGTTCGGAGCGACGGGCTCCCTCCCCGGTCTCCGCCATGGAGGCCAAGGAATCAAACAGTTCTGCCCGCAAGGGTACCCCCGATACGTCGGGTGAGATTGGTACACCCCGGGAGGGGACACCGACTTCGGTTGGTGCAGTTCAAGCCCGGGATGGGCAAGGAGGGGTAAAAGTCCGGGAGGACATGGCTGGACCCTCCATAGCCACTTCACCACCCGTAAGGGAAGATGAACCGATGGGGGAAGCGAGTGCCCCACCGGCGGTGGAGAAGAAGCAAGAGCAAGATCAGAGGACCATGGCGGCGCTGTTGCAAACCCGTGGTATCATGGAGCTCTTGGAACAAGTGGCGGATGCTGCTGCCAAGAAGGCGAGGGAGAAGCGGGACGAAGACACCGCGGAGAGAATTGCCTCGCTGGAAATCGCCGTCAACAAGGCCAAGAAAGAAGCTCGGGAAAAAGAGGTGGCCATAAAGAAGGCGAAGCAGCAAAGCCGCAAGGCACAAGAAGCCAAAACCTCCGCCGAAGACCAAGTCAAGGCGTTGAGCGATCGCCTCCTGAAGCAGAAGCAGCGGGCCCAGGGGGCAGAAGAGAGAAGCGCCCAACAGGCGGCAAAGGTCGTGAGGGCCCCCAGCCCGTTGGAACTACCCATGCCAACCATTCCAGAAGCCGAGAGCGATTGGAAGGTTGCCGGTAGACAGCGGCCAAAGCGGAAGAGCCCATCGCCAGGTGAGCGGCCGATGGGACGTGAGGAATCGGCATACAAATGCCGGGAGGCCAAAGCCTTAGGGCGCTTTGAGAAAATAAAAGGCCGGAAGGTCAAGATCCCGGAGCTGCGGCTCAAATCCCAGGTGCACATTAGAACACCTAGTGGATCGGACGGGACGGGAGATGAGTCGCTCACAGAAAGCGCTCAAGCAGTATGCAGAAAAAGTCAACCAAGGCCGGGAGGCCGTAACTGGAGCCCACGGAGGCCTGCATTACCGGAATGGGGGCCTGGTGAAAGCTCAAGGGTGCTGGAATTCGTTCCAGACACTCGAGATCCGTATAGCCGGCAACCACCATGCCGTGCAATGTGGACAAAGTTCCACAGCAATCTCATTGACGAGCTTGACGAAGGGTGGCATATGGCTGCCAAACATTTTGGAGAAAAGTTAACCACCGCCAGATTAGTGAGAATTCAAAGGTGGTATGGTCCTGGTATGGCAGATCAGATTGCCAAAGAGGGCCCAAAATGGTTAGAAAAGATGGCCTTTGCGCTCAGGCATATCCCAGAACCATGGGACTTGAGCGAGGGGAGTCCAGAGAGACCGGACTCCAACGATCCCCACGAACGGTGGGAGGAGATCTCGGAATTGTCGTTCTCATCTTGTGCATCTCCAATGCCGGAAGACATGTCCACCCGCGCACAAGTGCACAGAATGGAGAAGGAGAGACGACGCATTCGGAACCGAGATCGGTTCGCTCGTGCCAAGAAACTGGACGAGCAAAAGGCCAGAAAGGCCAAACAGTGGAGAGAGTTGAAAGCGCTGCGATGTGAGCGGGATCGTCAATTGAATCCCGAAAAGTATGAGCGTAAACGAGCTCACAAACGCCAGCGCAAGGCTGAGATCAAGCGGTTTTTCTCCGCAGGAGGCAGCCAAAAGGCGCAACGCCTAGAGGTTAAGCCGCCAGCCGATGAGCTGGATCCGGCTGAGCAGGCCAAGGCCTTCGCCCGCATTGCTATGAAGGAGGGGACCTCCAAACGCTGGGCCGATCAGCAGGACAGTAGCGGCAGTGACAGTGGTGTAAACCACCCTGCCCGCTTTGTCTCCACCCAACCGGAACAGGCGTCGCCATCGATTGTGGTGACCAGCAGTCCCAAGGCGGAGGAGACGCCAGGGAAGAAGTCCCAGCATAAAAAGGCAAAGGCAAAGGATTCGCCTGCAGAGGAGAAAGACCCGCCTATGAAGGCGAGAGATCAGCCTGAAAAGGCTAAGGAGAGATCCAAAAGCCTACAAAGGCCAGCCACAGGTAATATTCCTGTTGAATTGCCCTTGCTGAAACCTATTAAAAATACATAGATACGTAACCGTGCAGAAGTTGGTGATTCTGCTGGTAACGATGAGATTGTGTATCTCGGTTCAGCAGGTGAACCTGCCAGTCCAATTCCCCAGGAAAGACGGGAGACCTATGAGGTCCTGCAGAAGCAGGAAGCCGCTTTGCAGCAAGCAAAGGCGGATGCAGAGAAAGCTGCGCAGCTTCGTTCCTTGATGGGGGATGAAGACTATGCAACATATCTGGAGCTGCAAGAGGCGAAGCAGGCCTCAAAGGGACGGCAGGAACTGCAGTATAAACCGGCGCTGCCGGGACCTGGCTACCAGGAGCGCCGTGCCCAACAAATGGCGGCAGAACAACGTGGTCAAGCAAAGGTGCCGCACAAAACTCCCAGATCAACCCCAGTAATACATACCCCTGTCATTCAGGACAAGAGGGGATTCTGGGATACATTGGGTGCATTCCATGACCCTCATGGGGGGGTGTACTTTAAGGGGTATTATCACCCCCGAGGGGGCCATGCCCCCTATCGTGCACAAGTCCCACGGGACGCCCTCCAACGTATACCAGTGAAACTGCAAGGCCTCTTTGATGCTCAGCAGTCGGCACTGGGCATATACATGCCAGAGGGTCATGAAGCAGCCACGGAGTGGCAGGCCATCCAAAGAACTGGCCGCAAAGTCCCCGAAGAGGGACCAGTTCAAATGCCCCCGGGACTATCGATGCAAGCAGGTCCCTCCACACCGGTTCGTCCAGTGGCTCAGCCTGAATTGGCGCCAAGACAACCGGTGAGGCCTTATACAATGGGGCAGGCTGCACAGCGGGTGACACAGCCTCCAGTGCAAACGACGCAACAGAAGATTCAGAGGCTGCAGGAGATGTCTCCATTTGTGCAGGAGCCTGCTAGGTACCCGCCAGTTCAGTATTACCAGCCAGGGATGGCCACACAGCCAGGAATGGCCACACAGCCAGGGATGGCAACACAACCAGGAATGATGGCTCAGCCCGGGAGGGCACATCAGTCCGGAAGAACCCCGCAGGCGGAGATCGCCCCAAGGCAAGAGGAGTTCCCAGCACTCGTATACGGTGGACCATCCCATCCTGAGGGATCGGGAGGTTACAAGAGGGTGTACGATTATCCGCCCAGCCACTTCCAAACCCAGGAGCCTCCACATGAGGAACTCCTATTTGGGATAGAAGAAGGCGAGGTTGTTGAACCACATCGGGCGGACATGGGGCCTCCCCCGCCTCCGGAGGGGTATGATCCCCTAGGACCGGGGTATACCGGACAAGCCTATTTGGCAGCGGCGCAAGAAGTTCCTTATGCGCCAGTGTACTATCAACCCGGAAGGGAAGCTCAGGTGAGCATGAACATGCCTAAGATGAACCCCCTAAATGGAATGAAGACAAACAGGCCTTAACCAAGTGGTTGCAAGAAATCATTATGTATTTCAAAACCACTATGGCACCCCGGACACAATGGGGATGGATAGCATTGAATACTCTTGAAGAGTCAGTGAAACATGGCCTACTAGCCCAGTTAGGGCATATATGGGGGATAATAATTGATGCAGAAGTGCTCTCGCAGCCAGACTTTCAACTGTCATGGGAACAGTTTAAGTATGGCATGGAGACACTTTATGATCATAAATGTTCTGACTTCGAAATTCGGTCGGAAATAGCAGCCTTTACAAAGGCAGGGACATCGGGTCCCGACACGATCAAATACATGCAGCTCTTGGAACAAATGTTTCTCAAGTGTGAGAACGAACTTGATGATTTTTCCAAGTTGCATGCATTGTATACTGGACTTCGTCCAGACATCAAGAGGAAATGTCTCTTGAATAAAGATGATGAGCAATGGACCACTTATGCCAGCCTGAGGGCACATTTGTATAAAGTGGGACCAACATATGACCAAGAATATAAGGCATATGGCTCTCGTCGAAATGAAAGCCGGAATGGTAAACCGCACACGAGTACTCGTCTTGCCCCTAATCGAGTTATTCAAAAATACCACGCACTGAAAGTGGATCGTCGTGGCAAACCAGTTTTGAATAACAAGCCGAGAGGTCAGGGAGGCATGACTTACAAAAGTTCTCGTGTTGCTGAAACAATGAATCTGCAGGCACCCCAGAAGGAGCGGGAATACGAGCCGCTGGCCGAAATCCGCGACCCGCTGGAGGGCAAGATGGTCACCAACAATGCGCAGTTACGTGCCACTACGGTGGAAGTGCTGAAAAGGGCCGGCCGCTGCTTTAGATGTTTTAAGCCCTTTTCAGCAGGCCATCATGGAGAATGCGAAGGGCGAGGAATACTCCCGCAAATGCCGGTGAGTCCTGCTCGAACGCAACCATCTGCATGCAGAATTTCTACCAAACTATGTTTGGCAATGCGGAGGCAGAATATCACAAGTGTGAAACTGCGAACTGCACCCATGAATGTGCGAATGAATGCAGCACCAGTGATTCCTATTCTGAAAGTGCGAACTGCACAGAATGTTGTGAATCATGTGATGAAGATGTCTCACACTCCGGCGCAGCCGCGAACGACCCAAAGGGGTCTGCACAGTGAAATAGATCGTTCTGATCGCATGCTGAACCCTGTGCATTTCCAGCATATACAAGCACTGGTTGCTTATCGTTTCACACTTGATGCATGTGCGAACCCGAATGGGGACAATGCACTTTGTGAGCGATATTGTTCTCGAGCTGACAGTTTCTGTCGGAAACCACTCGCTCATGAGTTCATGTGGATCAATCCACCTTTCCAGAATGCAGCGCCATTTTTGGATCATTATTTTGCTGAAAGAGCAAAAGCCCCTACACATGTAGGTGCATGCATTCTACTACCTGCATGGAAAACGTTCACAGACGATCCCAGGTTGCGCCAGCTGCGCACCCTTGTTCATTACCCAAAGGGTACACGGTTGTTTACTCAACCGCAAACTGATCGTCCACATCGCAAGGAGATGCCTGGCATCCCTTGGCCTGTGAATGTATATTATCAACCCCCAGAGGGTTCAGCGGCATACCGCATCCGAGGGGTCTCACAAGACCAACCTCGTTTGACCTTTACTGGTCAGGTCGGGCATCAGCCCGCCTCCATTCTCTTTGATACGGGCGCGACTGGCACCGCCTATATCAACCCAACATGTTGTCGGCGATTAGGCTTAACGCCATGCCCTCCATGTGCACTATCTAATCGATAGCTTTGTCGTCTTAATCGCCTGCGCCGGTTGGCCCGAGCGACGCGACGCATTGTGGATCCTATGGAATTCTCCACTCCTCCGCGGGAAGATCCTTTCCCTGTTGAGAACGAAGTTCTCTTAGCGGATGGTACATCTCTCCCATCCTTGGGAGTTGTGGATGTCCCCTTGACTATTCAAGGGTATAAAGACACAGTCCGCTGCGTGGCTATAGACCTCTCTGACGATTATGACATCATCCTCGGCGCCAATTGGCTCTATGAGCATGCCGGTGTCATTGACTATCGTCATGGTCATATCCGCGTGGTTTCTCGTGGGCGTGAGATTACTCTTCGCAGTACTCCTCGCTCCACTGATCGCCCTTCCTCACCGGCCCGTCGGATCAGTCGTTTGTGTTCGTTGGGCTTTGCTCGTCGAGCTTACCAGCGTCGTTCTTCTTTATGCTTGGTTCTGGTTTGCCGGGTCGGCGATCTCCCTGAGGGGGATGCCCCAGGCCCTTCGGCCACTTCCGATCGGGAGACTACATCTCATGCTGTTTCACCAGCACAGATCACATCCCTCTTAGAGGAGTATAAGGATTTGTTTCCTGATGAACTCCCTGAGGGACTCCCCCCGGATAGGGGTGTAACGCTGACCATTCCATTAGAGGAAGGGACCAAACCGGTTAAGCGACCTGCTTTCCGGTACAGCCCAAAAGAAATGGAGGAGATCAGAACCCAGGTAGAATACCTGTTGCAAAAGGTCTGATCACGGAGAGCAGTAGCCCCTTCGGGGCCCCTGTGCTTTTCGTACCAAAGCCGGATGGCAGCCTCCGAATGTGTATTGACTACCGGGCATTGAACAAAGCCACTATCAAGAACAAGTGGCCGATCCCAAGGATAGATACTCTGTTGGATCAGTTGCAAGGGGCCAAAGTCTTTTCGGCCATAGACTTGCAACAAGGGTACTACCAACTGCGGATCGACAAGGCCGATTGTGCCAAAACGGCGTTCGTCACGCCATTGGGCTTGTACGAGTTCAAGGTACTTCCCTTTGGACTTGCGAATGCTCTTGCGATATTTCAGCAGACAATGCACCATATATTTGGTGACCAAATCGGCAAACACGTCCTAGTTTACTTGGACGACATCCTGGTGTTTAGCCGAACTGCTGAAGAACATATACGACACCTAAGACAGGTGTTAGAGGTGCTGCGACAGCAAAAGCTATACTGTCGAATGCACAAGTGCCAGTTCAATAAGGAGGAGATCTCCTACCTGGGACATATAGTGTCTCAAGAAGGAATACGCCCAGATCCCGAAGGGATCGAGAAGGTGAAGAACTGGCCTGTACCTCAGTGCGTGAAGCACGTACAGCAGTTCCTCGGACTGGCTAACTATTTTCGAAAGTTCATTCAAGGTTATTCGAAAATGGCGACTCCCTTGACAGACTTGACCAAACAGAATGGCAAGTGGGAGTGGACGTCAAAATGTCAATCGACGTTTGAGCATATAAAGGAGTGTTTGACCACAGCTCCCTTGCTCAAGATGCCAGATCCTGAGAGACCATTCGATGTCATTGCAGATGCCTCGCAAACTGCTGTAGGGGCGGTCCTAATGCAGGACAATCACCCTGTTTGTTATGCGAGTAGGAAGTTCCTCCCAGCGGAGTTGAACTACAGCGTGACGGACCAGGAGGCTTTAGCCTCAGTCCACGCTCTCCAGTTGTGGAGGTGTTACCTTGAAGGAACACGCTTCAAACTGGTAATGGACCACTGTCCGTTGACCTACCTTAAGTCACAACCACAGCTGAGCCGGAGACAGGCCAGGTGGTCGGAGATCTTACAACAGTTTGACTTTGACCGGGAATATCGCCCAGGACGAAAGAACGTGGCTGATCC
>CAJHUC010000119.1:0-17114 GCA_905146915.1 Ostreobium quekettii
CTCTCTTGTGTTTGGATCACCAAACCAGTCATGGAACAGTTATTGGGCTGTGTGGGGGCAACTACGCAAGTACGCACATCAACAACATGCAAGGGCAAACCACAAGACGAAGGGGCAGCGTATCCAGCAAATATTCAGGGCAGGGGACAAAATGCGGTTGTGGAACACAAAGATCAAGACATTGAAAGACAAGCTCGAGTCATGGTGGAGGGGCTAGGGGCAATTGATTCGCCCTATAACGAATGCAGTTTGGGAGGTGTTTGAGCCAAAAGGGGAAAATCTGGGTTAGGCACACGGACATGATTAGGTTGTACAAGGATGCAATCTGAGGGACGAGGTTGTTTAATGGGTGATTGTTTAGCACAATGAAGCGTGTGAGGGCGACGAATATATAGCGGATAATTATAAGCTGAATGGTGTCAAATACAATGTGATTAGACATTGTGAACACGGTTATAAACGCATAGTGAATATGGGAATGATGGGTGACTAAATGGGGACATTTCTTGTGAACAATATATGGTTGATGTGTTTGTCCTGTATTGCATCTGCTTGCAACCTCGCTTTCTGTGCCTAAGGAGCAATCGTGTGCGAATGTGTGTGAGGGCGTATGGTTAGCCCAACATTGCCCATATACACTATACCAAAATTTAGCGTTTCACCCTTACAACGGGCCATTTGGGTTCAAGTGGTGGTCACTGTTGTGGCTGCAGTGCCCCTCATCTAGTGCCATAATGCAAGCCTCGTTTGAGGATCTGGGTCGATACTTAGGCAGATTGTGACCGTCAATTTTGTGGGCCTCTGATTGGGATCCTTCCGGTGTCAGCATTAGGCACCAAGCTCTTGTGGGTCACAGAATATTTATTTCTAGTGGGCCCATTGTTGGGTTGTGTCGTACATATAATGCCTTTGTTTTGTGTGATATGTCTTTCTTCTTTTGTTGTGTATTCTTGACTCCAGGACGGAGTCTCGCCCCGGGCGATGTCTGTGATGCGCACTGCCTTTATAGTACTTTATCAAGAGCGTGCCTGGATTGGCAACGGCATCTCTAAACTATCCCATCCTTGGGAATGTCAGGCAGACCACAGTACTGGAGTACTTCAAGTTGGCACTGCAACACAACTATCCAGTAGTAGATGAGTTATCAGGGATCCAAGTGACCCGCCGGTCACCAACCAGTGTACTGTGAGAGCTGCTTGCAATGCTTAAGTTCTTGGAGTCTGGTCTAAGGTTCCCTTCCCTCGCCATTGTGCACTACACCCAGGCTTTTGAAATGCCCAAATCCATTAAGAATTGAGGAAGTTATAGTCTTGTGAAGTTGTAATACTTAGGGCCTTAAGTGGATGGGAGTTAGTACTTAAGCCAAGGGGGGAACGGGTTGGTTGTGGGTGAATGGGTGATGGTGTTAATGTGCTTCCATATGCACTTGTGTTGTCTTGTCGTGATGTGACTGTGACGAACCCATGATTGGGCATCGCTCATATGGATAAGTGCACGCACATGTGTTGAATCCATGTAGCTTTCTTTGGCCCACTCTCTAGCTCTTGCAAGCCAGCAAACCACCATGCCGCTGTGTAGCCACCTCTTGCCGACAGCAGGCCCCAGGGATCAATCCCGTTGAGCATTGGGCCCACCGCATGACCACAGGAGCGACTGCCCCAGATACGCCCATCCAAGGTGGACAGGGCTGGCCAACCTACAATGGTCGAGCTACAGGGTAGGGCGACCACAACAACTCCAAAAACTAGTGGCAGCTAATTGGCCACAATAGGTTGGGTCACCAGCCATACCGAAGTGGGGTCAAGTAATAATAGACAGGTCAAGTCCATGTCCAGCGTCGCCTGATGTGTATGTCTGACCAAATGCCGACTTATAAATAAGCTATAGCATCTATGTAAAAAGGTGTTGCTATTTATAAGGCCGAGGGTTGCAGGTCCGTTTTTGGGACTTCACTTACAACCTCTTGTAGGACTGCGTGTACGGTGGGAAATGCGTTGCTGCCTATTTTAGATCTCAAGCACAGCCTACTGTACAGGAGTATTGCAAAACCATTTTCGTTGACTGTGTGGTCAAGCGTATGGAGCATTACTATTGCAAATGCATTAAATGACCGCCATCTGTTGTCGATGTGATAATGCTCTTTCAAGGACTTCCAATCTGCATCTCATCTTTGATCATCATTCTCGTTTTCTCCCCATTTTTGAGATTGGGGCAGCAACACGTTCAGTGGCTTATCTATGCTTGCACCTCAGACCGCCAAGTCTAAGTCGTTGACAGCCAGCCACTGTGCCCCAGAAGTCCGCCAACCCACCTTGCGTGGCACTGACGCCTTCAAGGCAATATGCAATTGCAGGCACGTATACGATTGAGCTTTGTCTGACCCATCCAATGCAAGATCGGGTCCCAGAGTCCCATGCAAGGTGCAGCACCGGCCAGTGATCACCGCAAGCCATGGCCTCTCTGGACAAAGCATGGCATGCAAAACAAATATGGGCCATATGACACAACCAAAAAAATGAGCGATGAGCACTCACTAGCCCAGGCTCATGCAATCTGCAAGCAAGGTCTTTGGACAGAGATCAACACTGTTCAACCAGTGCCAACCAACAGAAAACACTCCCACAACCAATGTCATTGTAAATTGATGGCGTTGGCATGCAACTAGAAGGCCACAAGCTGAATTGGTGGACAGAGAAATGGCCACGCTTGCGGAAATCCACGCGCAACTTTCCACTACTCGCCTTGCATACCAACAATGGGGTGTGGCGGCCTTGCAAAGGCAATGTCTTAAGACATCACAGCCATGCCGCCCACCAGTGTTGCATACTTCAACTCAATTTAAGACTTTGGGGCCTCTATTTACTCGCCATAGCTCACAAAAGCGCCCCGTTCTTGTCTTGCACACCCCGCTTCATCCTCAAAGACCATGGCTGGCCTCGATTGGTGGCTAGCACTGCGCCGTGCATGGAACTCCAGGACATTATTTTGCGTTGGATGCATCAGGCAAAGTCCAATCATCAACACGCTTGCATTTACGTGTTCCTTTGAAGGCGTCCGCACCACGTGTATCAGATTATAAGTATTTAGAACGTTTATTATTGGATATGAAGTGTATGGGTACGATGACAGTACACTAAGGCACCGGTGTGGGTGCCATGGCACGGATTGATTCCGCACCGGTGGCCCGCGAGTTAGTCACCGTATTTATGTGGTGAGTATGTTGTAGTAACGATCCTTTCTCGCGGAAGCAAACTGCCCCTGCGACCCGAACTTGCGACCTTGGCCGACCTAGCCAGCGAAGCCTGCGAGCTCGCCTAACCCCAAGCATACCACCATGAGCGCCATACCCAGCGCGCGCAACCCGACGATTCAGACCCGGTGGAGGCGGAGCATTGAGCGGCTAACCACCACGCGCATTGGAGGCCCCCTTGCAACGGCGGGGGCCCGAAGGGAAGCTGACAACTTTTGGTTTTGGAGCCGGGATTTTGGTGCACCAAGCATGCAAAGATGGGCGCCAAGAGCGCAGCAACGTGGCCAAATGGAGCGGCCGACAGGACTCGAGAAAGGAGGCCACATCTAAAGCCGATTGCCGCTCAAACCGGCTGAGCCAAGAGAACGATTTTTGGTGGTCAGCGGCTGAAATTTTACCAAATCAAAGTGTTGCACGAAGATCTGCAGCAGATCGGCACGCAGAATTGCGCCAAGGCTGGCAAAGTGGCAGTGAAGGGTGCCAAGCGCTGAATTGAACGCCACCCCGGGTTCCCATGTTGGGCCCGTTTGATTCGGCAGGATCTTGGTGGGAATTATTGATGGAAAATGCAAGTTGGCTCGTGGATTGAACGTGCAACGCCATGGCCGGGCCGAGCGGACCACAAAGAGTGGAAAGGAATATGAGATTGGGCTTGACTGTGAACGGCGCCAGTGGAAAATTGCGGCAGAAGGTCGATTTTGGATGCGCATCTTGGCGGCGAACGACGACAACGCGCAGCGAGGTTGCGATTGGTTGTGCAGGGCGATTGGAGACCGAGGGCCATGTCGCAGGAGGCCCAACTGGCCGACCCCATGGACACAAGCAGTGGGGAGAGCGTGACCGGGCCGCTGCACTGCACGGAGGCGGCGGAGTTGTGAGGGGCCCAAAGCGGCCGCAGCACCGCACCATGTCGCATGAGGTTGAGTCAGCATTAGCCTAATCAGGCTGATATAGGCGCGGAAAGTGTGGCTGCGAACTACAACGGAAAAGACTCAAAATTTCTGCCATCACGTGATGCCAAGCGAGGCGTTGTGACACATGCTGTCGCTGACACAACACCCAGTGACACTGGACGCAGTGTTGCAACACTGTACAATACTGCAATTCGCAAAGTAGCAACCGTGGGTGCTACTACACCACCCGGAACCGCATTTTCTTGTGTTTCTCGACTTTGGTGGACAAGGGAAACTACGACTAAGAGGAAATCAAGTCGGGAGAAACGTTACCCATCAAGGGAATTGCCCAGGACAACAGCGACCATGCATTCCGCAATCAAGGAAGTGGAGAAACAAGTTCAAGAATTGTCAATTGCAAAGTCCCAAAATGTGCAGCAGGTCCGGGAGGCAACCTAGTGCTCACTGACTAATTTACAATCAGTCGTGAATGCTGCTAGCACCCATTGACAAGTTTTGGAGCAGAACATGGAGGCGTTGAGGGTAAATCAACATCAACAAGCTGCATCAATTTTGGGTCTGCAACAAGCGGTCAATCAGACATGCTTTGAAACCACTGCAATGAATGTGTCTCAGGGATTGGTGACCAAGATGGACCAGGTTGGAATGGCGCAAGCCATGGAGGAGCATCTGAGCAGGCAGCAGAGTGACCTATCCGCGATAGCTAACCAGCTGAGATCTGAGCTGGAAACGCTAAAAGCGGACACCGAGATCAAGGATGCACAGATAGAGGGATTACAGACATTATTAGAGGAGAGTCAAGCAGCCACGGTGGAACTGCAGAGCTATATTGAGGCTGTTGAGGCTACAACCTTCCCTGATGATATGCCTATGGACACTGACAACATACTGCGCATGTCCGACATTGCAACACCCATAACTGATGAACTGAGGTTACCAATTCTGCCTCCAATGAAGGCAGAATATTGCATGGATGTGGCAACACCCCCATTTGTTGTGGCCCCGTTGGCAGCCGCTGGTTTCAGAAGTCGCTGGGGTCGCCCTGCCTTGCAGCTCAGCCGTTGGAGGTCGGCTGGCCTCTCCACCTCGGATGGTGGGCGTAATTGGGGCAGTCGATTGTGAGGTCGCATGGTGGGCCCAATGCTCGATGGGGATCGATCATCGAGGCCTGCTATCGGCGAGAGGTGGTGGCGCAGCAAGGCGGTGGTTCGCTGGCTTGCGGGAGGCCAGAGAGTGGGCCAAAAGTGTTACACAGATTCAATGCATGCGTGCGCACATATCGCATGTGCGATGCCCGATCGCGGGTCCATCGCGGTTACATCAAGACAAGACAAATCAATGTGCGCATCCAGGCACCAAGTCATCGTCCACTGTTCACCTACGATCGACCTAATGTCCTCTAATTCCAAGCATCTAACACCCGACCCCTTGGCCCCAAGTATTACGACTTCAGGAGGCCATATCTTCATTAATTCTTAACGGATTTGGGCGTTTAAAAGCTTGTTGGAACCATGAAGCTCTAAATAACACCCACAAAAGGTTGATATCCCAGATTACGTAATTTCCACTTTAGGAAATGCCAATAACTGCCTTACCCCAAGCAGCCACGTCACATTACTCCCCCCTTGGGGTAGCTTTCACCCCCGAAAGCACACTATCCCATACTAGTGTCTTCCTTGGGCTTGTCCCTCTTGATCATCTTTTGGAGCTCTCTGGCATAGGTGAAATTTCCTGCCGGTATCCAGGAGGCATCGTCGATACTCCACCCTGTCCATAACACTAAAAACTCCTTGTGCCTCCTGCCACTGGGTCCTGCCCATCTCCATCGCAGCAGCTTCTCAACTTTGTATGGTTCATCAGCCTCTGGCTCGATCTCGGCATCCTCTGACTCCTGTGGGGTTGACCATTTGGACGATCTGAATGGTCTAAGCAAACTGGTGTGAAAGACATTATGAATCCTCCACCCTACTAGTAGCTTCAATTCGTAAGCCACTGATCCCACCTGACGGACCACAGCAAATGGTCTTACGAACCATCGCTTCAGTTTGCAAACAGGTGCATTCTTCAACTGCAAATGCTCTGTACTGAGTAGCACCTGTTCCCCACTGTGAAACCTCTGCTCTCTGCGCCACTGATCGGCCTGACGCTTCTGCCTCTGCTGAGCCTGATGAACTGACTGCATTGCCATTCTGAAGGTTTTCTTTATCCCACGGACAAAGACGTTGACAACCTCAATGTTGGTTTGGTCCACGTCCTTGATCAGGTCCAACGGGGTCACTGGCTCAAAGCCGTAGTTTAGAAAGAAAGGTGTGTACCCCGTGGATGGCGATGCGCTGCTATTGATCACAAACTCCACCATGGGCAAGTATTTTTCCCAATGAGTGACTTCCTGACTGCCATGGATTGTACACCTAAGGACCTGCTTCACCACCCTGTTGGCTGCCTTTGTTTGACCATCTACCTGGGGGTGGTGAGCACTGGACATCCGTAGCTTGCTGCCCAAAATCTTCCAGAATCCCTGCCAGAACTTTGACACAAATTGTGGATCGCGGTCACTGACTATCGATTTGGGGTAGTCGTCCAATCTGTTCCTAGTAGACTCGAGCAGTCCAAGCAGTAGTGATGGTCTGCTAAACGGGTATCAAGTGTACCATCTTGGTAGCTCGGTCTACAACTGTGAGGATCCCATCATTTTTCCTCTCACTGACTGGTAGTCCTATGATGAAGTCGAGGCTGACATCACTCCATTTTTCCTCTGGAAGTTGCAGTGGCTGAAGGAGTCCTGCTGGCAACTTGTGGACACTCTTCTCTGACTGACAGACCTCACATCCGAACACGAAATCTCGTACGTCCACGGTGTGATCTGGCCAGTAGAAATTCTGCTGCAGTTTCTTGAGCGTCTTGTGGTAACCCAGATGTCCCGCATATGGTACTGCATGTATCTTCTCCATAATCTTCTTGCGGGCGTCCTCCACATCTGGTACCACCAGTCTCCAAGGTTGCCTATCCTCAGTGCTGTCCTTCAACTTGATCTCCACAAATCCATGGTTCAATCGGTAGTCACGATTACCGATCCTGGTGACTCGTCCTTGGGCAGATTCCAATTGACTCAAAACTTCTGCCCATCTGCTGTCTTGCTTGTAGCCCTCTTTTATAGAGTCCCTCAAGTCTCTCTCCAGAGTAATCCTGGTGCTGGTCACCAATAAAGAATGTAAAGAATTTTGTTCCCCACTTGCAGCTACCACTGCACCCTCAGGTCTGGAATTTTTAAATATTTCGTCCAATTTCTTTTGAATATCGTTTTCCCCGCTGTCACCCTCATGTAGTTGAAGACGTTGGACCAATGACTCCTCTTCTGCATGCACATCTGCCACGCATCTCAACTCCTGAATACTTCTGAGTGTCAGAAAATCTGCAGGGTTATCCTTTCCTGGTATATGGATAATGTCGCAGTCATAGCCCTGCCGAACCTGTACCCATTTCCACACCCTCTTGTTCACTGCAGGCTGGTTGAGCAGGTTTTTCAAGGAGTCATGATCTGTCTAGATGACGAAGTGGCGGCTGGCCAAGTAGTGCCGCCATTTCCCAACAGCCCAAGTGATGCCCAGTAGTTCTCGTTTGTATGCACTATACCGAGTCTCAGCCGGGTTGAGCTTCCTACTCTCATAGCAAACGGGTTGCAGCCCGTTGTCAAAGTCCTGTTGTAGTATACCACCCACTGAAACCCCTAATGCGTCTGTGGTAACTACAAATTCCCGGTCGAAATCTGGTAACTGCAGAACTGGTGCAATCACCATGGCTGTCTTCAAATGATTAAAAGATTTTCCTGCTTCGTCATCCCACACAAAGGTCCTGTCCTTCTTCGTCAAGTCCGTCATGGGCGCTGCCAGCCCGCTGAACCACCGTATGAACTTGCGATACAGCTGCACAGCCCCAAAAATGAACAGATGTCGGTAACATTTTCTGGTGTTGGCCAATTCAAAATTGCTTGAACCTTGGACAATGAAGGCTTAATCCCCTCAGCCCCCACATCAAAGCCCAAGTATTCCACCTCGGTTCTAAAGAAGTCACATTTCTTCAATCTTCCAAATAACTTCTCCGACCGTATGCGGGTCAGAACTTCCCTGATGTGCTGTATGTGTTCCTCCTTTGTCCGGTTGTAGATCAAGATATTGTCAAGGAACACTAGCACAAACTGGTCCAAGCCTTCCCTCAAAATTGTATTCATGATCCTCTGGAAGGTCGCTGGTGCGTTGCACAGACCGAATGGCATGGCAAGATATTCAAAACTGCCATATCGACTCAAAAAGTTGTCTTATGTACATCCAATTCTCTCACTCTGATTTGATGGTAACCTGAGGAGAGATCAATCTTCGTAAACTATTTAGCTCCGTGAAGTCGATCCAACAACTCCTCCACTTTTGGAAGTGGGTACCGATTCTTGACGGTTATTTTGTTTAATGCCCTGTAGTCGATGCACATCCTCCACTTTCCATCCTTTTTGGGTATAAATAGGATGGGTGCACCATACGGGCTCGATCTCGGTCTGATCCACCCATGTTCTAACAAAGTGTCGATCTGCCATCGCAGTCCATCCAACTCCACCGTACTTAGCCTGTACGGTCTTTTGTGTGGCGGTGCCTCTCCTGGCAGCGTATCAATCTCATCATCGACAATCCTCTTGGGTGGGGGACCATAAGGCAGCTTATCGGGGAACACATCCTTGAACTCCTCAAGTGTTTGCTGCAACTGTTCCCGGACAGCCTCATCTGCCTCACCGACCTTTTTCTGAATAACCTCCTCGATCGGTACCTCTTCCGTCACTGGGCCTTTTTCCTTTAACAATCTCCACCTTTCGCCCTCAGTTATGCCTCTGGCTGCACCAGCCTTGGACTTTGGCCTTTTGCTACCTTTATCTGGAAAGTCTGTGGCCTTCAGGACACACAAGTACATGGGCTGGTCGGTTTTGTTTGCTCTCTTGGCTGCCTGTCTCATCGATATGAAGTCCAACTTTTTCCTGACAGGCTGCCTCACATATCGCCCAGCCACTTTCTTTGCCCTTGTAGTCCTGCACCTTGGGGAACCCTGAGGTCTGTGAGGTTCCTCTGGAGAAAAAATTTGTGGGGTTGTACTCCCCCCCCTGGGGAACACCGGCCGTCCCCGGCGATGATACACTACTCAGCACTGGCTGCTGAGTGGCCCACTGCTTCGCCAAAGAATCATATTCCCAAAATTTGGGCGAACAAAATGCAGCCAACTTGCTCCCCAAGTCTGCAGTAGGAGTCTCTGATCCCCTCCTGAGGTCTCTAAAATAGTGCTGGAGACCGTTCAATCCCTTGTCAACAATCTGGCAATGCTTACCAGATGTTTCACGGATACCCTTGATAGGCTCCAGCTGTGAGCCGTTTCTAAGGTACACCGTGTTTGACCGCCAATCCACTAGTGGGTTCATGATATCCAGCCAATCTTTGCCCAAAATCAGCTGAACCCCTTCCATCATAGGTACTGCAGTCAATGATAGTCGACAAGGTACACTCCTGATACATACCAACACCCATGGGTCTATTCCGGTGGAAACTATGGTTTCCCCGTTTGCCAACTCCAAGGCAGAATATGCTCCCACAAACTATAAAGCTGGTCGGTAGTGAAGCCGGTCACTGATGAAAGACCTGCTCGCTCCATTGTCAATCAACGCAGGGACACTTGTCCCATCCACCATGGCGTTCACCACCAGTAGCACGTGGTCCTGAACTCCAGTGCTTGGGGCTGGCTGTCCCACAGCATTAGCATCTGGAGCGGTTTCCAACCTCTGAGCTGACACCGTAAGGGTCTCTCCCTGCTGGGCTTGAGACATTAAAGTTGTCTCCCTAGTGTCATCAGCCGAAACGTTTTTCTGCTCAGCTCGCAGTGCGCGTTGGTACTGGACATCTTTCCAGTTGTTTCTTCCACTTACACTTATCCCGCTAATGTCTTCTTTTGGCGAAACTGAGTTTTGTTGTTTCAATGGTGCAGATCCTCTGGATAATCTGCACCTGTAGCCCCCGATTAACTCCTAACTGGCCAGAGTGGGGGCCAGTCAGTTTCCCTGACACTGATTCAGGGAAGCATCGGTTCCTTGCACAGCTGCATGTTGTGCAGCTTCCTGGCCAGATGGGCCAGCCGTCCCCTGTCCATCCTGAGCAGCTACCGCTGCTACCCGGGGCTTCCTCTAGTTTCCACGACCATGTCCCCTTTGTCCAAAACCAGTAGGCTATTGTGTCACTGGCTGGCGCACAACGACAGTAGCCTGTGGTGGGACGGGAGGCTTACCAGCCTACCCCCTTCCGCGATTCCCTCCTTGGTGCACATTTTTATTTTGAGCCTGATAGTACATAGCATTTGGAGCTGGTGCCGATCCTTGTCCATTGGGCTGTCCTGCCTGCCTGCCTTGGCCTCGTCCATGGCCCTTCTGTCCACTGCTGCCCTCTGCACGTCCACTTGATCCTGGGCATCTTGACATTTGGGTAGCCAATGCAGCATCCCTGGCTAGCTGGAAAGCCTGGCTCAGCCTCTTAGGCTTTCCCTGTGAAACAAGTACTGCCTGGTCTTGGGGAAGGCCCTAGATAAACATCTTCAGTACCCATGACTCATCGTAGGTGTCCACCTTATCCAGCTCAGCCTCAAACCTACAGATAAAATCATGGGTGGACTCCTCTTTCCTCTGCCTGATGTTCATCAATGCAGCCATTGCAGAATCAGCCTTGTTGGTGTTTTGGAAGTGGCTGATCAGCTGCTCTCCAAAGGTCTGCATATCCTTTGGGTCCTTCCAGGCCTTCACCTTTCTCTGCCACCAGGTTTGTGCAGTTCCCTGGAGCAGAGTGGAAGCATATGCAACTTGCTTCCCATGTGATCCCCCCACCAGACGAAAAAAATTCGACATCTGACCCAACCACACCTCTGGGTCATCAGATGTCCTGCCCGAGAAGGTTGGAGGGTCCTTTGGTTTTATTTGGACATCAAATATCCCAGCCCCCTTGCGAGTGCGCCTCTCCGATGACTCGCTAGATGATGTTGTGTCGGAACTGGGCGAACGTGCATGCTGCGACCTATGTGACCTGGACCTTTGTCGTCCTGGATGGGCAGCATGGCTGGTCTGTGCCGGGGGCATCGTCTGATCACTGGCATCAGCAACAATCTCTGCCTCCTGCTGCAAATGCAGAGGTCTGCTATACATTACTGCTGCTGGTGGCTCTGGGGGTCCAGGTAGAGTCTGCATAGGCTGACGAGGCTGGGAATCCCTCTGCGACCGCTCTATAGCCATTTTTGCAGACAACTGATCGATCCTGGATAGAGCGTCATGGAGCTGCCGAATAAGCCGCTTGACAGTCGCATCTTGTTCCTTCCTCAGCCTTCTTTATGTGTCAGCATTTCTCTGCCTCTCATGTCCCAATGCATTCTCCAGCTCAGCAATTCTGTCAGCATTGCTGGAGACATTTCTCTGCATTGACGACATAGCGGTCTCAGTCCGCCCAAACGCCTCCCCAGTCTGACCCTCCAAATGCGAAATTGCCCTCTGAGATGTCTGGGTAGTATGCTGCACTGCTGATGCCGTCTGATCAGCCAGCACATTCATGGCATGTGCTGTCTGGGCGGCAGTCCCTGCTATCACCTGTGCAACTCGCTGCTCCAAGTTCTGCATCCCCTATGCAGCTTCAGTCCTAGAGACCAGGGCTCAATTCCCTTCCGTTCAAAATGTCCCATTGCACACAGTGCAAAACAAGGTGCAGATATGTACTTTTAGACTCTGGCATGTTACCAATATGACCTGAAGTGTGCTTTAACAATTCTGCAATATGTCTAGTATATTGCAAAATTGTCAAAGCAGAATTAGGACTATATTACTGGTATGTCAAAGTCTGAAAGTACACATTTACACCTCATTTTTCACTTTTTGCAATGGGACATTTTGAACAGAAGAGAGTTGCTCCCTCTGGGCTTCCCAAAACCACTGCCCCTAGTTCTATCCCGGCAATTAGAATCCTCTGTTGCTGCGCCTCGTATGACGCAGCAATAACTCCTACACGTCCAGCTCCTGTGACTGTCTCCACTGTCCCGTCAATCTCCTCCACACCATCATGGCCGCTCAGCTCCATCAAATCACGATCGGCCATGATCCCACTCACAACACTGATCTGATGATAAACTATACTGAAACAAAGTCAATCGGTGTAGACCTGATCTTGGGCTACTGAAAGTCCACTGAATCCTATCCCCAAGTAGCCAAACAGCCTTTACCTCCCAACTTAAGTTATCCTGCTTCTACTGGTTTTCAGTAATCACTTTCACACACAGTTACCCCCAGTACTTTGTAGGGTGTCCTCTCGGTCCACTTGGTAACTTTCCAGAGGGTGCGCCTGTGGCTACTAATAAAAACTTAGTCTTAGCTTCAGCTGAACAACCTAAGAAGATGTCCCTTGCCTGGGACGAAACTGCTGTGAGAGGTCTGGGTTGGCCTATGGCACCCCCAGCCTATCTAATGTGCTATGACTGCCCCTAAGGATTAATGAGGGGTACAGCCACCCTAACCTCAGGTGGGCAATGGCCTCACCCTCTGACCGGTTCCAGGGGAGATGCTGCCTCTAGGCAGTAGCACTCTGGACCCAATTGGGGCTGCCTATTGCTGTGCTCAATCTCCTCCCCCTTCCCCTAGCCAGGCCCCCAATCTTGGTGCAGAGCGGTCTGGTGGTGACCCGCCTGCAGTACCTGCAAAATAAAGTGAAGCAGCAGATGTCCCCTACTTCTTGAGCGGGACCTTCACCCCTATTCTATAGTGGGTGGCAACTGAGGTTGACAGAATCTTCCAACCGATGGGTGCTGGGCTTCAGGTGTTCGGCTACTCGATGGGCGCCTGGCGCATGCACTGAATCCACAGCTGGATCCGTGGATCTGGCGATTGCTCAGCACCGTCGATCCCCGAACACCAATCATCCACTGGAATGCTCCTCAAGCTTACTAAAGGAATCACCACGGGTACACAGCACAGCAATTCAGCACCCGCAGATGTGCTAACCGCTACCCGAGGTGTTGGAGGCTTCTGGAAATCTGCAGCTCCTCAGGCTGCGTGGTCACTCTGCGATGCTGCGCCTCTCACTCAGCTCCCGGCTCCGGGCTTCGCGCTCCGAAACCAATTTGCTGCGGCCCCATCGGCAGCCGCTGGTTTCAGAAGTCGCTGGGGTCGCCCTACCCTGCATCTCAGCCGTTGGAGGTCGGCTGGTCTCTCCACCTTGGATGGTGGGCGTGATCGGGGCAGTCGATAGTGAGGTCGTGTGGTGAGCCCAATGCTCAACGGGGATCGATCCCCGGGGCCTGCTGTTGGCAAAAGGTGGTGGCGCAGCAAGGCGGTGGTTTGCTGGCTCGCGGGAGGCCAGAGAGTGGGCCAAAAGTGTTACACAGATTCAACGCATGCGCGCGCACCTATCGCATGTGCGATGCCCGATCGCGGGTCCATCGCGGTCACATCAAGACAAGACAAATCAATGTGCGCATCCAGGCACCAAGTCATCGTCTACTGTTCACCTACGATCGACCTAATGTCCTCTAATTCCAAGCATCTAACACCCGACCCCCTGGCCCCAAGTACTACGACTTCAGGAGGCCATATCTTCATTAATTTTTAACGAATTTGGGTGTTTAAAGGCGCGTTGGAACCAAGAAGCTCTAAATAACGTCCCCAAAAAGGTACATATCCCATATTACGTAATTTCCACTCCAGAAAACGCCAATAACTGCCTAAACCCAAGCAGCCACGTCACACCATTTGTGGATTGTATGTAGTCTATGACGCCTACCATTCTGGTATCGAGACCAGATCTACCACAACAGTCTTTTATTCCCTTGACTCCACCAATTTTTCCAAGACCTGCCCTATGCCAAGACTACCACCCATTTTCTACGGACCCTACGGGACCATTGATTCAGGTCAAGAAAAGGGAACCAATCCCTTTCAAAGGAGAGTTGAGCAAGGACATTATTGCTTGGTTCTCAATGGTGAGAGACTATGTTCATTTGATAAAAATCAGTGAGATTCAGAGTGTCGCCTATGCGGTGACATTACTACAGGGGACAACTAGGATTTGGTGGGACAATTATATGCGTTCTACAAAAGGACGAAGACCCATGACTCTGCTGGAGCTGAAAAGCTTACTCGCCAACCGTTTTTAGTCCCCTCTTATCAGATTATGGCAGTCAGAACATTTATTACTAGAATAGGAAGTGTATGGGTACAATAACAGTACACTAAGGCACCGGTGTGGGTGCCATGACACGGATTCTCTCCGCACCGGTGGCCCGCGAGTTGGTCACCGTCCTAATGTAGTGAGTACAATGTAGTAATGATCCTTTCTCGTGCAAGCAAACTGCGCCCGCAACCCGACCTCCCGACCTCGGCCGACCTGGCCGGCGGAGCCCGCAAGCCCGCCTGTTCCCGAGCATACCACCACGAGCGCCAAGTTCAGCACGTGCAGTCCGACCATTCGGACCCGGCAGAGGCGGAGCATCGAACGGCTAACCACCACGCGCATCGGAGGCCCCCTCGTGACGGCGGGGGCCGGACGGGAAGCCGACAATTTTTGGTTTTGGAGCCTGGAATTCGACGCGCCAAGCGCGCAAGGACAGGCGCAAGGAGCGCAGCAAAGTGGCCGAACAGAGCGGCCGGCAAGATTCAAGAAAGGAGGCCACGTTCAAGGCCGATTGCGGCTCGAACCGGCTGAGCCGAGAGGACGATTTTCGGTGGGTCAGCGGCTGAATTCTCGTTGAATCGAAGTGCAGAGTGGCACGCAGAGTTGCACCAAGACTGGCGAAGCAGCAATGAAGGGTTCGAAGTGCTGAATCGAACGCCATTCCGGGTTCCCACGTCGGGGCTGTTTGAATCGGCGGGATCTTGGTGGCGATTGGCGACGGAAAACGCGAGCCGACTCGTGAATCGAACGTGCAGCGTGCTCGCTAAGCCGAGTCGACCGTGCTGAGTGGAAAGGAACGCAAGTTTGACCTTGATTGTGAACGGCGCCGGTGGAAAATTGCGGCGGAAGGTTGATTCTGGAAGTGCATCTTGGTGGCGAACGGCGGTAACGCGCGGCGAGGTCGCGATTGCCCGCGCGCGACGATTGGAGACCGAGGGCCATGTTGCAGGAGGCCCAACTGGCCGACGCCATGGACACGGACAGCGGGGAGAGCGTGTCCGGGCCGTCGTGCCGCACGGAGGCGGCGGAGTTGCGAGGGGCCCAGAGCGGCCGTAGCACCGCACCCGGTCGCATGAGGTTGAGTCAGCATCGGCTGAATCAAGCTGATTTAAGCGCGGAAAGTGTGGCTGCAAACTACAGCGGAAAAGACGCGAAATTTCCACTGTCATGTGATGCCGAGCGAGGCGCTACGGCGCATGCTGTCACTGACGCAACACCCAGTGGCACAGGACGCAGTGCCGCAGCACCGCACAATACTGCAATTCGTAGGGTGGCGACAGTGGGTGCCAATACACCACCCGGAACCGCGTTTTCTCATGTTTCTCAACTTTGGAGGACAAGGGAAACTACGACTAAGAGGAAATCAAGTCGGGAAAGGCGTTCCCCGTCAAGGGAATTGGCTAGGACAGCGGCGACCATGCAATCCGTGATTAAGGGAGTGGAAAAACAAGTTCAAGAATTGTCAATTGCGAAGTCCCAGGATGTGCAACAGGTCCGGGAGGCAACCCAGCGCTCACTGACTGACTTCCAATCAGTCGTGAATGCTTCCAGCACTCATCAACAAGTTCTGGAGTAGAACATGGAGGCGTTGAGAGCGAATCAATATCAACAAGCTGCATCAGTCTCGAGTCCGCGACAAGCGGTCAATCAGACACGCTTTGAAGCCATTGCAATGAATGTGGCTCAGGGATTGGCGACCAAGACGGACCAGGTTGGAATGGCGCAAGCCATGGAGGAGCGTTTGAACAGGCAGCAGAGTGACCTGTCCGCAACAGTTAACCAGCTGAAGTTTGAGCTGGAAAGACTGAAAGCGGATACTCAGGTCAAGGACGCATGGATAGAGGGACTACAAACGTTATTGGAGGAGAGCCAAATGGCCATGGTGGAACTACAGAGCTACATTGAGGCCGTTGAGGCTGCAACCTTCCCTGATGACATGCCTGTGGACACTGACAACACAACGCGCATATCCGACATTGCAGCACCTCCAATTGATGAACTGGGGTTGCCAATTCTGCCTCCAATAAAGGCAGAACATCGCATGGATGTGGCAACACCCCCGCTCATGGACTGTACGCAGTTTATGACGCCTGCCATTCCGATATCAAGACCAGAACTACCGCAGCAGCCTTTTGTTCCCCCGACTCCACCAGTTTTCCCAAGACCTGCCCTACGCCCAGCCTATCAGGCATTTTCTATGGACCCTGCAGGACCATCCATCCAGGTCAAACCAAGGGAACCAATCCCCTTCAAAGGAGAGCTGAACGAGAACGTTACTGCTTGGTTCTCAATGGTGAGAGACTATGCCCATTTGACAGGAATCAGTGAGATTCAGAGCGTTGCCTATGCAGTGACATTGTTGCAGGGGACAGCAAGGATTTGGTGGGACAGTTATCTGTGTTCTACAGGAGGACGGAGACCTGTGACTTTACTGGAGCTGGAAGGCTTGCTCACCAACCGTTTTCAGTCCCCTCTGCATGAGAGGAACGCCAGGGTCAAGCTCTAGAACTTGACCCAGGGACATGGTGAGACAGTGCACTCCTTTGCTTCGAGATTTCAGAACTTGCTCATGCGACTTCAGACCTACGACCCCACTGACATACTCGAACGATTTGTTTGTGCTCTTCGCCCAGAGTTGAGAATGCCAGTGGCTCAGAAGGAGCCACAATCATTGGATGTGGCAATCCGTTTTGCTAAGCATCTGGAGCTGTTGACAGCATCCTATGGTATTGA
>CAJHUC010000120.1:0-19921 GCA_905146915.1 Ostreobium quekettii
TGCATGTCTTTGGGGTCCTCCCACGCCTTCAGCTTTCTCTGCCACCAGGTCTGTGCAGTTCCCTGGAGCAGAGTGGAAGCATATGCAACTTGCTTCCCAGGCGATCCTCCGACCAGACGAAAGAAATTCGACACCTGACCCAGCCACACCTCCGGGTCTTCAGATGTCCTACCCGAAAAGGTCGGAGGGTCTTTTGGTTTTATTTGGACATCAAAAATTCCAGCCCCCTTGCGAGTACGCCTCTCCGATGACTCGCTCGATGATGAGGATGAACGTGATTGCCTCGACCGGTGTGATTTGGACCTCTGTCGTCCTGGACGGGCAGCATGGCTAGTCTGTGCAGGGGGAACTGTCTGATCACCGGCAGCAGCAACAATCTCTGCCTCCTGCTGCAAATGCGGAGGGCGGCTGTACACTACTGCTGCTGGCGGCTCTGGGGGTCCACGCAGAGTTTGCTGACGGGGTTGAGAATCTTTTTGCGACCGCTCTATGGCCAGGTCCGCGGACAGCTGATCGATCCTGGATAGAGCGTCGTGAAGCTGTCGAGTAAGCCGCTCGACAGTCGCATCCTGTTCCCTTCTCAACCTCTGTTCAGCATCCAAATTCCTCTGCCTCTCATGTGCCAATGCATTCTCCAGCTCTGAAAGGCGCTCCGCATTGCTGGAGACATTTCTATGCATTGACGACATAGCAGTCTCAGTCTGCCCAAACGTCTCCCTCGTCTGACCCTCCAAATGTGAAACTGCCCTCTGAGATGTCTGGGCAGTATGCTGCACTGTTGATGCCGTCTGATCAGCCAGCACATTCATGGCATGTGCTGTTTGGGCGGCAGTCCCTACTATCGCCTTTGCAGCTCGCTGCTCCAAGTTCTGCATCCCCTGTGCAGCTTCGGTCCTGGAGACCAGGGCTCCCTCTGGGTTTCCCAAAACCACTGCCCCCGGCTCTGTCCCGGCAATCAAAATCCTTTGTTGTTGCACCTCGTATGACGCAGCAATAACTCCCACACGTCCAGCTCCAGCGACTGTCTCTACTGTCCCGTTGATTTCCTCCACACCATCATGGCCTTGCAGCTCCATCATATCACGATCTGCCATGATCCCACCCACGACACTGATCCGATGATCAACTGTACTGAAACGAAGTCAATCAGCGTAGACCTAATCTCGGGCTATTGAAAGTCCACTGAATCCTATCCCCAAGTAGCCAAGCAGCCTTTACCTCCCAACTTAAGTTATCCTGCTTCTACTAGTTTTCAATAATCACTTTCACACACAGTTACCCCCAGTACTCTGTAGGGTGACCTCTCGGTCCACCTGGTAACTTTCCAGAGGGTGCGTCTGTGGCTACTAATGAAAACTTAGTCCCAGCTTCAGCCGAACAACCTAAGAAGGTGTCCCTTGCATGGGACGAGACCACTGTAAGAGGTATGGGTTGGCCTATGGCACCCCCAACCTGTCTAATATTTTAAGACTCAGCCACCCAAGGTTCCGAAGGGGTGACTGGCCTGTCTACCTCAGGTGGGCAATGGCCTCACCCTCTGACCGGTTCCAGGGGAGATGCCTCCTCTAGGAGGTAGCACTCTGGACCCAAATGGGCCTGCCTATTGCCGTGCTCAATCTCCTCCCCCTTCCCCTAGTCAGGCCCCCAATCTTGGTGCAGAGCGGTCTGGTGGTGACCCGCCTGCAGTACCTGCAAAATAAGGTGAAGCAGCAGATGTCCCCTACTTCTTGAGCGGGACCTTCACCCCTATTCTACAGCGGGTGGCACCTGAGGTTGACTGACTCTTCCAAATGATGGGTGCTGGTCCTCACGAATTCGGCCGCGGGTAGAGCGCTTGGCGCAGCTCGAATTCCAGCGCTGAATCCGCAATGCAACTGCTTGAGATGCGCTGATTCGGCGATCGCCCGCCTTCTGCCCACGCCAAACTCAATCGCCCAATAGTAATGCTCTTCCTTGGCTCTTCAATGCACACCGCAGCTCACAGCACGGCGATTCAGCCGTTGGTTGTGGCTGGCCACCGCTGCGGGTGCTGGAGGCTTCTCGAATCACAGCCTTGGAGGCTGCAGGTCACTCTTCGGATGCTGCGCCCGTCGCTCAGCTTCTGGCTCCGGGTTGTCAGCTCCGAAACCAATTTGTTGCGGCCCTGAAGGGCGCCGCTGGTTTCCGAAGCTCGTGGGGTCGCCACGCCCTGCGGCTTGGCGGTTGGAGGTCAGCCAGCCCTCTCCACCGATTTCGGTGGGCGGAAGCGGGGCGCTCGTTCCCTCGGATGCGCGGTGGGCCCAAACACGAATGGGGATCGTTCCCCGGGGCCTGCTGTATGCGGCGGGTGGTGGCGCAGCCAGTCGGTGGCTCGCTGGTCGCGGAGAGACCAAGCAGTGGGCCAGAACGGTGTTACACGATTCACAGCATGCGCGCGCACAAATCCGCATGCGCGATGCCCGATCGCGGGTCCATCGCTGTCACATCAAGACAAGACAACTTATGTGCACGTCCAGGCACCAAGTCACCATCCACCGCTCACCTACGATCGACCCATTGTCCTCTAATTCCAAGCATTCATTCCACCCCCTGGCCCTAGGTACTACGACTTCAGGAGGCCATATCTTCGCCGTTTCTTAACGGAATCGGGCGTTTAAAAGCGCGTTGGAACCAGGAAGCTCTCAATAACGTCCCCAAAAGGTCGATTTACCCAATTACGTAATTACCGCTCCAGAAATGTCAAATAAGCCTAAACCCCAAGCAGCCACGTCACAGCTCAGCTCACCCCATTCCCCATGCTCCTGGCCCTGAGCAGAACCCAAGGCCACCCCCCCGGGCACTGCGGGCCCCCCGCCCGGCAAGCGGCAGGCGCCTGCTTGCCTGCCGATCGATCACCCTCACTCCTCTGTGATCACTTCCCAAGGTTTGAGGCCCGAGCTGCCCAAATGGCAAGCGGCAGGCACTTGCCTACCTACCAATCGACCGCCCAGTGGCCTGCTAGGTGCCGGGGGCCCGGTCCCAAAGCCACACCCTGACCGTTACTGAATTTGGGTGCTCCGCATCTTGCTCCAACACTGTCACTTTTTTATTCATCGACTCCACGAAAAAGGGCCCGGTGTTATGTTACTATGCAGAAGGGTTTAATATACTATGGTGCTCGCTGGCTTTTTAATGCTCCAATTAAGCAATGTGATCAGGTGCGCGCTTGCCTGCCCTAGACTATGCCTTCACCGCCACTGCTGCCACCATCTGCTGCAACACGTCGACTATGGTAGGCGACTGCAGCAATGCCGCGATGTCTATCTGTGGAGCTTTACTATCCTGTTTTGCTGCATCTCAGCTTTGTGCCAACCTTTCCGGCTGCGTGCCCTCCTGGGTTGGTCCTTCCTCTTTTTGGGATATGCATAATAACAACTACACATATAGCCTACAATGCACCAAATAGTTATCTATGTAGCTATACTAGTTATATGTGCATTGCTGCATGCATGCTCGAACCTTTAGCAAAGACACTATTGTGAATTTGTACGCTTAACGTTAAATTGACACTAAAAGGGGTTGGGTTGGGTGGGTGGGGTGTGTATATATATGTGTGTGCATGTGCGTGTGGGTGGGTGGGTGGGTGGGGGGGTAGCCATTGATACTAAGAGATTATAATTGCATTAAATCAAAATGAGACAAGAAGATGAATGACAATATTGTTGATCAGCGGCAACCAACTCATGACATATTGCACACCTCCCTCAAACTTTCAATCTTCAAATTAATACAAGAAACACTACGGGAAAATTGGGCATAAGGTATTTTTTATCTTTGTATGCTCATCTCCCATAAATGCACTTTTTTAGGCCACTTACTCATCTGCTATGCTTAATATCGTGTCTCAAGACTTCTAGCACATCAATATTCTGGATGCCCGTGTAGTAGTGTGGGGAATGTGTGCTATACCTACACAGCATTTTGAAAACCTTATACCCATTTTTTCTGTAAGGGTGTTATATTCTTAAAGAATATAATTCTCTTAGAATAGATCAATTTCCAGGTTTTAAGTTGGCATATTTGTTTAGCAAGGGTTTTGATATCCCATTTTACAAACCACTGCAATCGCAACAATTTTAATATTGTTTTAAAATCATATGGTATTGTTAGGTAATGTTGTTGAGTCATCTTGGCATTGAAATAAGGATTGATAATAAGAAGGGGGTGGGGGTGGGTTTGAACTCAATACCACATTGATATTAAGTATACAAAATACAAAGGGCAATGACAAAGGGAGTCCTTTGTGACAAAAGGGGGTCCTTTGTGACAAAGAGGTTCTGTTACACAAATCGGCCTGATGTGGGGGACGTCCTACTAATGGTCCCTTGGTGTGGGAGACGCCCTGCCCAAGGTATAGTGACGTACCTCAACTAGCTTACTGATATTATATGATATGGGAATAGGTTGGGGTGGTCCCGCCTAGGTCCCCGTAAGGTGCCTGGCAAGGCGGGTCCATGGCTCAAAGAGGGCAAGAGCCCCACACCAACAATCTTCACGTAGCATTGGTTCGGAGCCACCTATGGGTGGCCCACGCGTCGGCCCTAAAGTCTGGGCTAGAAGCAAGCTCGGCCCTCCCCGGCCTCCTCCGCAATGGAGGCCGAGGATTCAGACTCGTCAGCCCGAGAGGGCACACCAACACCCCGAGAGGGGAGACCGACGCCTGGGTTTGGTCAGCATGAATATGCAGCCCGTGAGGGCATGATGGAGGTTGAGCCAATATGAGAGGACCAACCTGGGCCGTCGGCACACCAAGAGCTGAAGAGAATTGAAGACCAGCCCATGGCGGAAGCCGAGGCCAAAGAGACTCAAGAGGGGGCGGCACCCAAGAATATGGTAGCCCTACTACAAGACCCAGGAGTCCTGGCGCTCCTGGAGAAGATGGCCGCATCCGCCATGGTCAAGGCCAGGAGGCACACGACCAAGAAGCAGCAGCCCGGATCGCGCAACGGGAGATTGTAGCGGCCTCCATGCAAAAGGAAGCCAGGCAATATGAAATTGCCTTTTAAAAGGCAAAGGACAAGAGCCGAGAGGCCGATGTCGCCTGGGTTTCGGCGGAGGAGCAGGTAGCCAGTCTCAGCGACTGGCTACATAAGCAGAAGGAGCGCGCACGTGAAGCCGAGGAGCGGATTGTGGAGCAGCCCAAGTAACCCGAGAGGGTACCAGTCCAACGGCGGTGAAGATACTGACGATTCTAGAAGCTCAAAGGGCTGAGGACTGGAAGACTGGAAGTCCGCGCGAAGCGCAAGAGCCCCACAGTAGGTGAGGCTTGGAGAAAGCAAGCTGAGAGGGCCAGATTTATAGGCCTACGGGCTGAAGTCGCAGGCCTTTCGGCCAATAAACCAGGCCCTTCGGTCAATGAGCCAAGCCCCACGGCCCATGTGCCAGGGCCATCGGGTGGTGTTCCCAGCAAACGGGTGAAGTCGCAAGTGTGCGTAAAAACCCCGAGCGATGGCGATCGGACCAGTGAGGAGTCCCTCACTGAGAGCGCCTGTGCAGTATGTGGGCGTAGCCCGAGCAGGCCAAGAGGCCCAGATTGGAGTCCTCGGAGACTGGCTCTGCCAGAATGGGGACCGAATGAGGAAGAGCGGGTACTGGAATTTAAACCAAATGCCGACAATCCTTACAACAGGCAGCATAAATGCCGAGCCGTGTGGACAAGATTCCACAGTGAATGGCTAAGCGACCTGGATGAGGGCTGGAAAATGGCCTCAGAAAGGTTTGGGATGAGATTGACCACTGCACAGCTGGTGAGGATCCAGCGGTGGTATGGCCCCGGAATGGCAACTCAGATCGCCCGGGAGGATCCCAATTGGCCGGAAAAGATGGCCTTTGCTTTGAGGCACATTCCTGAGCTGTGGGATTGGAGTGACGGCAGCCCTGACAGGCCAGATCTGCAAGACCCCCACGAAAGATGGGAGGAGATTTCGGAAATGTCCATCTCGTCCTGTGCATCCCCATTACCGGGAGATATGTCCACCAGGGCACAAGTGCACAGAATGGAGAAAAAGAGGAGACATGCAAGCAACCAAGATCGGTTTGCGCATGCCAAGCAGCTCGATGAGCAAAAAGCTCGTAGAGATCATTGGCGAAGAGAGCAAAAGGCTTTGTGTTGAGAGAGGGATAGACAATTAAATCCCAAGAAATACGAGCAGAAGCGAGCTTGGAGAAAGCAGCGGAGAGCTAATTTTTGTCGTCGCTTCATGTCTGCAAGCGGAGGCCAAAAGGCCCAGCGGGTTGAGCCAGTAGAAGTCATAGATAAACTGGACCCTGCTACTCAAGCGAGAGCCTTCAGGCAACTTGAGGAAGCGCCGATGAAACAAGCCCTCTGCAAGGAGGAAATGGCTCAAAGAAAGCCCCCATGGGCTAATGAGTCAAGTAGTGGTGACAACGGGGTCAATCGGCCAACCTGTTTTGGACCACCGCCTTAGCCTGAGAAGGCACCAAGCCCGAGGAAGAAGGAACATCCTGAGAAGGCATCCAAGCCCAAAGTGGCAGCAAAGAAAGATTCAAGTAAAACCCCTAATAAAATTGTTAGGAAATCTGACCCCGCACCTCGTATCCGAAAGCAGCCCTAATTCGGTGATTTTGTTGGACATGATGAGGTTATGTATGTTGGCTCAGTAGGCCCACCAGCCAGTCCAATCCCTCCGGAGCAGCAGGAAATTTTCGCCGTCATAAAAAGACAAGAGGAGGCATTGGAAAAGGCCAAAACTGAGGCTGATAAACAAGCGCAATTGCTAGCAACCTTGGAAAACGAAGAGTTCACTGAATTTATGACGTTCAAGGAATTTCAGCGTACTTAGCAGCAGCAGTAGCCGCAGCAGCTGCAACAACAACAACAACCTCAACAACAGGCTCCAGTTCCCCCTCAAGGGGAGAGTAGCGCTGGTCAGGTCATCAAGGAGATCAAGTATACAATGGGTAAACCTGACCCCGCCTATCAAAGGCAGTGCCGGCAGTATCGGGTGCAGGAGCCCCGACGGGCACCAACAGGGCCAACTCCCAGGATCCAAGTACCTGTGGTTCAGGATATCCATGGATATTGGGACTCGATTGGTGCATTTCATGATGCCTATGGTGGTGTATACTACAAGGGATACTACCACCCTCGAGGTGGCACAGCACCATACTGCGCAGCAGTCCCATTGGATGCCCTGAGGAGGATACCTACCTGCCTATGCCTCAACTTTGAGGCACAACAGAGAGCCTTGGAGATCCACATTCCAGATCTCCAAGAAGCAGCCACAGAGTGGCATATAGTGTAGAGAATCGGAAAGAGGATACCCCATGAGGGAGACCCGCAGAGACAAGTTGTCTCGAGAGTGCAGATTCCTCAGACACCTCAGTCAGCGCCTGCCACTGCACGGCCTTATACAATGGGTTAAGCAAGACCAGCAGCAGAGCCGCAGCAGCCCCATATGACGCAACAAAACGTTGCGGTGTTGCAGGCCATGTCTCGATTCAGTTAGCAGGGGCTGTCCTCATAACCGCAGCCACAAATGGCGAGGCAGTGTCAACCGACCTCTACATCCCATCAGTGGCCTGAGGAGGATGAAGAGGAAGAGCAGTTATTGTTTGAAGAGCCGCAACCACGGTACATGCAAGACTACAACCCTTATGGGTCTAGATATCTGGGATTGGGCCAGGGTTACTTGACCGCCGCCCAGAAGGTTCCTTTTGCTCCTGTGTATCTGTAGCCCGAGAGGGAAGTTCAGGTGAGCATGCCAAAAATGAATACTCAAGGCATTAAACCACCTAAGTGGAATGAAGACAAGCAGGCCTTGACAAAGTGGTTACAGGAAATCATCCTATATTTCAAAACCACTGTTGCACCCTAGAATCAGTGGGGATGGATAGCACTAAATACTCTTGAAGAGTCAGTGAAGCACAGCCTGCTTGCGCAGCTAGGTCACTTATGGGGAGTGACTATTGATGCAGAAGTGCTCTCAAGGCCCGACTTTCAACTGTCATAGGAACAGTTTAAGTATAGGATGGAGACACTTTACGATCATAAATGCTCAGACTTTGAAATTCGGTCTGAGATAGCAGCCTTCACAAAGGCAGGGACCTCGGGTCCCGACACTATTAAATACATGCAACTTTTGGAACAAATGTTTCTCAAGTGTGAGAACGAGTTGGATGACTATTCCAAATTGCATGCATTGTTCACAGGCCTATGTCCTGATATAAAGCAAAGATGCTTACCAAACCAAGACGGTGAGCAATGGACCACTTATGCAAGCCTAAGGACACATTTGTACAAGGTGGCACCAACATATGACTAGGAATACAAGTCATATGGCTCTCGTCAGAATAGCAGCCGCACTGGCAAAAGCATTACAAGCAAGAACCTTGGCGTGAACCAAATCATCCGAAAGCATCATGCTTTAAGTGTTGATAACAGGGCCAAACCCATTATTTAAATAAAACCTCAAATTCGAGGAGTACCGGTTCGCAAGGTTCCCAATGTGGATGCGCAGGGGAGAGCCCAAGGAGATTGTGGATATGAGCCCATTGAGGCGATCCGGGATCCAATGGAGGGCAAACCCGTTACAAGCCCCAATCAGCTCAAGGACACTACCATCGAGGTGTTAAAACGGGCAGGACGATGCTTTTGGTGTTTAAAACCGTTCCACACCGGGCATCTGTCTAATGGGTCTTGTGACCAGCACGGTACATTGCTACCAATGAATGTGAGACCCCCACCAATAAAGTGGAGTAAAACACGTCACAATGTTGTGAACTCAATTTGCCTACAAGGGCAAAGGAGTAATGTGACTAATCAAACTCTAAGAGTTCATCCTGTGAAATACCAACAAACTGTTGCACCTGTGGTACCTGTGCCTAAAGTGTCTACAGTGAATGTCCTAGCCAGTATTAACCAATAGCAAAAAAGTCACAGTGACTCCACAACCCGAGAGGGTAGCAGAATACCGTCAGACCATTCTGACCATATGCTCCTTCGTGAGCACTTTCAGCACATCCAATCCCTGGTTGCTTACTAGTTTACATTGGATGCCTGCGCGAACCCCAACAGGGACAACTCTCACTGCGAGCGATTTTCTTCAACTGCAAAAAGCTTTCTAAAACAGCCTTTGTAAGATGTATTTGTGTGGATTAATCCACAATTCTAGAAAGCCATGCCTTTTCTGGAGCATTACTTTGCAGAACATGCAAAGACTCCCACTAAGTGTGGTGCATGCATTTTACTACCTGCATGGCGGTGTTTTACTGAACACCCACGTCTGCAACGAATGCGCACCTTGGTGCATTACCCCAAGGGTACTCAGTTATTCACTCAACCAACTAATGACCAATCATGTCGTACAACCATGGCTGGCATCGCTTGGCCGGTTAATGTGCATTACAAACCCCCAACAGGAGTTGCCAGTCAGCACATTCGTGGCATGATGTTTGATCATCCCCGGCTAACATTTGCCGGCTGTGTTAGGCATCAACCCGTGTCAATCCTCTTTGACACTAGTGCTATGAGCACCACTTACATCACCCCGGCTTGTTGCCGGCGATTGGGCTTACACCCCAAGACGCCCTTAGTGGCCTCCAACCAATACATCCACCGGCTCCATAGGTTGCAGCGGCTAGCCCGCACCACTCGTCAGGTGGTCGACCCAACTGAGTTCTCTACCCCTGAGAGTGTCTCCCAGGACCCTCCTGAATCGGAGGTTCTCCTCGCTGATGGCACCTTACTCCCCTCTCTGGGAGTTGTTGACATTTCTTTAACCATCCAAGGTTATAAGGACATCGTCCGTTGTGTTGTTATTGATCTCTCCAACGACTATGACATCATTCTTGGCGATACTTGGCTCTATGAGCATGCCGGTGTCATTGATTATCGTCGTGGCCATATTCGCGTCGTCTCCCATGGCCGTGAGATCATTCTTCACAATATAGCGCATTGCACTTCTCCTTCTCCAACCCCTCCGGGTATTCCTTCCGCCCCTCCGACTATTCGTCGGTTGGGCCAATTGTGTTCCTTTGGCCACGCCCATCATGCCTACCGGCGGGGATCTTCTCTCTGTTTGGTTTTGGTTTGCCGGGTCGGCGATCTCCCTGAGGGGGATGCACCAGGCCCTTTGGCCCAGGCCATGACAAAGCCAGGTCGAGAGACCACTTCAGCCCTTGTCGATCCTGATAGGATCTCTGCACTCTTGGAGGAGTATAAAGACCTCTTTTCTGAGGAACTACCCGCAGGCCTCCCCCCAGATCGAGGTGTTGCCTTAACTATCCCCTTAGAGGAAGGGACCAAACCGGTAAAACAACCAGCATTCTGGTATAATCCTAAGGAGATGGACGAGATAAGGGAGCAGGTAGATTACCTTTTGAGGAAAGGTCTCATTATGGAGAGTAGCAACCCTTTTGGGGCCCCGGTACTGTTTGTACCTAAGCCTGATGGCAGCCTCCGAATGTGCATTGACTACAGGGCATTGAATAAGGCCGTTATTAAAAATAAATGGCCTATACCAAGGATAGATACCCTGTGGGACCAGCTGCAAGGCGCCAAAGTCTTCTCAGCAATTGACTTGCAGCAAGGGTACTATCAACTCAGAATCAATAAGGCCGATTGTGCCAAGACGGCGTTTGTGACACCTTTGGGCTTATATGAATTCAAGGTTCTTTTTTTTGGACTCGCAAATGCCCCAACAATCTTCCAATAGACAATGCACCACATCTTTGGTGAACAAATTGGCAAACACGTCCTGGTCTACTTGGATGACATTCTGGTGTTTAGCCAATCTGCAGAAGAATATTTACCACACCTTAAACAGGTGTTAGATGTGCTGCGGCAACAGAAGTTATACTGCCGTTTGCATAAATGCCAATTTAAGGAGGAAATCTCCTACTTGGGCCACATTGTGTCTCAAGCGGGCATTCGCCCAGACCCGGAAGGGATTGAGAAAGTACAAAACTGGCCTGTACCATAGTGCGTGAAGCACGTTCAGTAGTTCCTTAGTTTAGCCAATTATTTTTGAAAGTTCATTCAGGGTATTCAAAAACGGCAACTCCCCTGACAGACTTGACCAAAAAGAATGGCAAGTGGGAGTGGACGGCCAAGTGCCAGGCAACATTTGAGCATATAAAGGAATGGTTGACAACAACACCATTGTTCAAAATGCCTGATCCCAATAAACCCTTTGAGGTTATTGCGGATGCATCCCAAATTGCTGTGGGAGCAGTCCTTATGCAGGACAACCATCCGGCCTGTTACGCCAGCAGGAAGTTCCTCCCTGCTGAGCTGAATTACAATGTGACAGACCAGGAAGCATTAGCTTCAGTGCATGCCATCCAGTTATGGCGATGTTACCTAGAGGGTACTCGTTTCAAACTAGTGATGGATCATTGCCCTTTGACATATTTGAAGTCACAGTCACAGCTGAGCAGGCGGCAGGCCAGATGGTCAGAAATCCTGCAACAATTTGACTTTGAGTGGGAATATCGACCTGGGCAAAAGAATGTGGCTGATCCACTTTTGCGAATCCCACCTACTCCTCGTGAATAGGAAGCCAGGAGAAAAAGTCAATTGGCTATATGTGGCTTAGGGGCAATGCACAAATGGGAAAACAGGATGATAGAGGCAGGAGATTTGACCTCTAGAATCCGTCAGGCCTACAGCCATGATACCGAGCTTGAGTCTGCAAAACAACAACAAGAGTTGCGCTGTGCAGACGACTTATAGTTGTGAGGTGAGCAGGTATATATACCAACCAGTTTGAGGACTGAGATTTGCCAGTTGGCTCATGACCATCCAAGTGCAGGACACTTTAGTTAAGCCAAAACCCTGGACTTAGTTCAGAGGTATTACTGGTGGCCAGGAATGCGATGAGAGATACAACTACATGTTGATACTTGCCTGGTTTGTCAACAGGCTAAGTATTCTTGTCAAAAGACCCCAGGCTTACTTCAGCCATTGGGCATTCCTGAGGAGCCATGGACTGAATTGTCTATGGACTTCATTACCCAACTACCAAAAACTAAGGGAGGTCGTGATGCCATCGCCGTGTTTGTTGATAGGCTGACCAAAATAGTGCCCCTCGCAGCCACTAAGACCAAAGTCTCTGCAAAAGGAGCGGCAAACTTATTGGTGCAGAATGTGATAAGGCACCACGGTCTCCACTCTACAATAGTGTCCGACAGAGATGTTTGGTTCACTTGCAGGTTTTACCGGTACCTGGCAGAGAGGTGGTGGCGTGGTTTTCGGTGTGTTCGCGGGCGATGCTCCCGCCGAGGCGCCCGATGGGGCCGCGGGGCCCCCTCCGCCGGATGGCCGGCGGGCTTTGCGGGGCGCTCGTCTTCTTCGGATGCGCAGTGTGGGCCCAGGCCTGCAGAATGGCCGGGCGCGGGGCGGCCGTACGCGCAGTGGGTGCGCGCGGCGCCTTGCGGCCTGCGGGTGCAGCCGCTGGGAGGCGAGAGTGGGCACAATGGAATTACAGGCTGTCGTGCGGGGTCGGTCACATGACCCCCACATGCAGCGGTACACAATCGACAGAACAGCGTATCGAATGTACCCGTATCGATAGTATCTCATCCCCGAGTACGGTAGGGGCCCAACCGCAAGTACTGGAACTTCTATAAGCCATAACTCCACTACCGCTAACCCGTTTGGGATGATCCAAAGACCTATGGAAAGCTAACAGCCTCCTCTGTCCCATCTAGGTACAATCTTGTGTCAATTATCACTTCCCAGTGAATAATTGGAGTAAACCGGCTACCCCCTAGTAGTTTACACAACAGTACTCCCCCCTGGGGGTAGTTTCGCCCTCGAAACGTCTAAGCGAAACCCAATGGCCTAGTTGTCCTCAACGGGCCGGTCCCTCTTGATCATCTTCTTGAGTTCTTCTGGGTAAGTGAAATTTTCCTCTGGAGTCCAGGTAGCGTCATCCAACGAATAATCTTTCCAGAGCACTAAGTACTCCTTACGCCTCCTGGAACTGGGTCCTGCCCACCGCCAACGCAGTAATTTCTCGACATCATACGGCTCATCCTCTGCGGGCTCTATATCCTCAATCTGACCCTCCTGAGTAGGGTGCGCCCACTGGCTGGTTCTGAAAGGACGCAGTAAGCTGATGTGGAATATGTTGTGAATCTTCCACTTCTCAGGGAGGTCGAGTTCGTAGGCCACTGGTCCCACCTGACGAACCACAAAGAAAGGCCCAACGAATCGCCTCTTCAGCTTACGGATAGGTGCATTCTTCAAATTCAAATGCTCAGTCGATAGTAGCACCTGATCCCCACTACTCAGCCTCAGTTCCCTTCGCTTCTGGTCAGCTTGGGACTTCATCCTGTCTTTGGCCCGATTCAGAAATTTCAGAGCCGTTGAGAAATTCCTTTTGATCCGGTCCACAAACTGGTTGACCCCTTCAATCATGGTGGAGTCGTGATCCCGGATAAGGTCCATGGGTGTACACGGATGGAAGCCGTAGTTCAGATAAAACGGCGTGTACCCCGTGGCCTGCGTCGGACTGTTGTTGATCACGAATTCAACAGTAGACAGCATTTTCTCCCAGTTCGACCCCTCCTGCCCGGCATGCAAGGTACAGCGCAGGACCATCTCCACCACCCTGTTCATCGCCTCAGTCTGACCATCTGTCTGAGGGTGGTATGCGCTGGACATCCTCAGAGAGCTTCCCAGAACATTCCATAGTTCTTTCCAGAACTTGGATATAAACCGTGGGTCTCTGTCGCTCACGATAGAACGTGGGATCCCATGAAGTTTCCCTACTGTAGTCCAGTAGACACGGGCAGTGTCAGCAGCATTGATTGTCTGCTTGACGGGTGCAAGGTGCACCATCTTGGTGGCCCTGTCTACGACAGTAAGAATCCCGTCGTTCTCATTCTCTGATTTTGGAAGACCCATGATGAAATCCAAGCTCACGTCTGCCCACTTTTGTTCTGGGAGCTTGAGCGGCTGTAGGAGTCCAGCAGGCACACGGTGGACGGCCTTCTCATGCTGGCACACTGGGCACCCCGTCACAAAATCTCTGATATCAAGGGTGTGCTCAGGCCAGTAGAATGTCTTTTGTATGTTCTTCAATGTTTTGTGGTAGCCCAGATGTCCTGAATAAGGGACCTCATGAAGTTCCCTCATTATCTGCTCTTTGATGTCTGGAACATCTGGAACCACCAGCCGCCACTGTGATCCCTGGTGCCTGTCGCTGTCCTTCATCTCCAAAAATCCTCTCATCAGCCGGAAGGATCGACCTCCAATGGTTATCACATTTTCTTGAACAGACTCCAGTTGGGATATGATGTCTGCCCAACGAGTGTCCTGTCTTATGCCACTTTTAATCCTCTCCCTCATCTCTCTCGCCAAGGATATGCGAGACCTTGTGACCAAAATTGAAGGTCCCACTTCTTCGTCTTGACCCCCCACTTGGGTCACCTCCGGTCTACTCTTCGCAAAAATTTGATCCAATTTCTTCTGGATCTCGTCATCAGATGGCTTTTCACTTAACATCAGCCTTTTTACCAACGACTCTTCTTCCTCACGGACGTTCATCAGTTCTTTGACATCCTTAATACTCTGTCTAGTGAGGAAGTCAGCAGGGTTCTTCTTCCCTGGTATGTGGACCAGGTCGCAGTCATACCCCTGCAAAACCTGTACCCATTTCCATATTCGCCTGTTGACTGCTGGCTGATTGGGTAGGTTTTTCAGCGAGTCGTGGTCGGTCTGGATGGTGAAATGTCGGCATGCAAGATAATGCCTCCACTTCCCCACTGCCCACACAATTCCCAGCAGTTCCCGCTCGTATGCGCCATATCGTGTCTCCGCAGGATTCAGCTTTCTGCTCTCATAGCAAATCGGCTGAAGTCCTGAGCCGAAATCCTGCTGGAGTATTGCGCCAACTGACACCTCTGAAGCATCGGTGGTGACAGTGAATTCCCTCTCAAAGTTAGGTAACTGCAGAACGGGGGCGGTGACCATTGCCTTCTTGAGACCATTAAAGGCCCTCTCCTCCTGGTCACCCCAGATCCAAGGCTTGTCCTTTTTTGTAAGGTCCGTAAGGGGTGCAGCAATCTCAGAAAACCACCGGACAAACTTCCGGTAAAAGCTGTAGAGCCCTAAGAAAGACCTGACATCTGTGACGCTTTCTGGCATTGGCCAATCCAAAATTGCCTTGACTTTTGATAGTGACGGTTTGATGCCGTCCTTCCCAACATCAAAGCCAAGGTATTCGACTTCAGTTCTGAAGAAGTCGCACTTCGGCAGGCGTCCGAAGAACTTCTCCGACCGTAGCCGGTCCAAAACTGCCTTTATATGCTTGAGGTGTTCTTCCTTAGTACGACTGAATATCAAAATGTCGTCCAGGAATACCAACACAAAATTGTCCAGACCATCTCTTAGCAAGTGATTCATTATCCTCTGGAACGTGGCTGGTGCATTGCAGAGGCCGAAGGGCATCACTGTATACTCAAATGAACCATATCTGGACACGAACGCCGTTTTGTGTATATCCGCCTCCTTCACCCGGATCTGATGGTATCCGGAGGACAGATCAATCTTTGTGAAGTACTGGGCGCCGTGCAGACGGTCCATGAGCTCCTCGACCTTCGGGAGCGGGTACCGATTCTTGGTCGTTATTTTGTTCAGAGCCCTGTAGTCAATGCATAACCTCCACTTCCCGTCCTTCTTTGGAATGAAAAGGACAGGAGCTCCGTAAGGGCTCGTGCTAGGCCGAATCCACCCCTGTGCCAAGAGATTATCAATTTGACGCCTTAACTCATCCATCTCAGCCACACTTAGCCTGTATGGGCTTTTGTGTGGTGGCGTAGCCCCGGGCGTCGTCTCAATCTCATGGTCAACCACTCTTTTCGGGGGTGGCCCATACGGCAGCTTGTCAGGGAAAACATCCTTGTACTCCTCCAAAATTCCTTTCAGTTCATCCCTGACAGCTGGGTCGGCCTCTTGCACTTTCTTTTGAATGACCTCAGCAATCGGTACCTCTGTTTTCACCGGTCCGGTTTCCTTCATCAACCGACGGCGTTCTCCCTCTGTCTGGCCCTTGGCTGCACCAGCCTTGGTCTTGGACTTTGCTTTTTTCCTCTCAGGCAGCTCGGCTGTTGGCCTTATTAAACACAGGAGCATGGGCAAGTCACTTTTGTTTGCCCGCTTAGCTGCTTGCCTCACTGACATAAAGTCAATCTTCGGGCGTACAGGTTGGCTGACAACACGTCCAGCCACCTTGACTTGCCTCCTGTGCCCGCCTTTGGATTTTCCCGGAGATTTTTCTCGTTCATTTGGCAAAGTTTGTTCTGGTACTCCCCCCTGGGGAGACTCAACCGCCCTCGGTGAGTTACGACCAGCCATTGCCTCATGGCTGGTGTATGCGCCCACTCCTGTACCGAGATAGTTGGTTCCCAGAATGATGGAGAACTCAACTTGGCGAGCTGATGACCCCAGTCTGAATCAGGCTCGTTCCCAGAATGATGAGGAGAGAAAACGTGCTGGAGACCAGTAAGGCCACGGTCAATAATCTTGCAGGATGCATTTTGTGGTGTCTCAATTCCCTGAACCACCTCGAGTTTGTTCCCATTTCGCAAAACCAGGGAATTGGTCCTCCAGTCGACCAGCGGGTTGACATGTCTAGCCAGTCCCGACCGAGAATAACGTCAATCCCGTCCATCAGCGGGACTGCCGTCAATGACACCTTACTGACCGTGCTGCCGATACATATCAGCACATCTGGTGCGATTCCCGTGGAGACTACTGTTGCTCCATTTGCCAATTCTAGGGATGAATACGCACCAACGAATGACAATGGTGGTCTGGTTTTGATCTGGTCACTCACAAATGATCGAGTGGCCCCAGAATCCACCAAAGCTGACACACGTGTGTCATTAATCACTGCTCTGAGGATCAGGAGCAAGTGATCCCGTGCTACTGGCTCAGGGTCTGACCTCCCCTCAGCAATGAGCTCAGTAGTAGCTTCCTTCCGCTGAATCAGGCATTTGGGGACTCCCGCCATGTCTGACAGGAATTCAGTCGCCTTTGCAGGCGCCCCAACAGCTTGCCCCTGGGAAGCTAAGGTAGCCCTCTGTGCTGCATGGCGTCTCCGTCGACGTCGACATCTCTCCACCCTGCGCCGCCACTGCCTCGACCGAAGTTGGCGCTTTTTCTGCCACGCACTGAGGTATGTCTGTGTAGTCCAGTCTTTCTGGCAAGACTGGGCTATGATGACTGGGTACTGTTCTGACTGAACAGAGCTGAATTCAGTCAGTCTCCTTGCCTCTGATGCAAGGAAGCACCCCTCTGACACGGAGGCATGCCGAGCCTCCTCCCGGTTCATCTGACCGGCCATCCCTCTGAGTCCTGTCCTGGTGGTAATCACAACCACCCTGGGCTTTCCCTGGCTCAAGCCCTGTCCACGGTGTCCAGACCCTCCAGCATCTAGTCTCGGGTGGAAATGTGACTTATGCTGTTGAGGGGGACGGGCTGAGACAGTGTGCCCTTTCCCGCATAGTGATCCTGGGAACGAATCTACTGTGGATGAATGGTAACCAGTAGACTTTGGCAGCATTTTCTTCTCATTCGTTTGACATTGAGATTTGCCACTTTTCTTGGCCCTTTTTCCTGCCTTCCTGCCTTTCTGCCTGTCGCCGATTGTCTTGCACGAGGAGCCTTTTCTTTTCACATCCTCTGTTCCCACGAATAGTACTCATAGGCATCCTCCAATCGAGCGACCAACCTCTCAGCCTCATGCAACGTTTTGGGGTTGGCCTTGGCAGCTTCCAACCTGAATGGCTGCCTAAGACCAAGGATCCATTGATGCAGGGCCGTTTTCACATCGTATCCCGGCACTCTGTTCATCAAGGACCTCATGCGCCCCATGTACGATAGCGCATCCTCACCCCGACGCTGATATAAACGGAGGAGCTCAAGCCTCGCGCGTGTTTCCCTCACGGGACTCTCAAACTGCGTCTTTAGGAGGTTTTTGATGTCCTCCACCGTTTTAGGCTTTTTATTCCCCCGTGAAACAAGCTCTGCATCCCACCAAATCCTCGCATTGCCTGCCAGCTGCAAAATGATGTATGACACTGCTTGGCGTTCAGAACACTGCACAAAATCGAGGTAATTCTCGACAGTTCTGAGCCAAAAGTTCACGTCCTGGCCTTTATCCCCGGTGAACAAGGGTGGTTCACGCGGTTTGATCTGTACTGTCAAGTTCGAGGCCGAGTGACGTGGCAGTGTCGATCTCAATGGCTGTGAAAACCTCCAGTGACCGTCTGTCTGATCAGCCATCGTACGCTGAGGCAAAACTGGCAAAGAATGTGAGGTACTGGGTCCTACGGTCTCTCCCATGTCCTGTCGGTCTCCCTGCTGAACTACCGACAAAAATCCAGCAGAAAGTGGAGAGAGTGGTCTCAGCTGGTCAACATCTGGTCTAACCAGCGTACCCGAGATAGGTCCAGCCTGTAGTTCTGTCTGTGCACCAGAACTGGCTGCAAAACATCCGTCTGATCGAAAATCTGACCCTATGGGCTCCCTCACTGTCCCATAACACTGATGACGATCCATCTGGTCAGTCATAACGGACTCGCCTCACGAACGAACGAAGAATGGCAGAGCAAATAAATAAAGAATGGCAGGAATGTCAACAATGTCCCAATGTCCGGCACTGCGTCCCAAATCCCGGCACAACTGATGAAACTGACTGATGCTGATAACTGATACTGAGGTAGACCATAGGCTGACCGCACGGAGGTCCAACCCTGGGTATATCCCAGAGCGTAGTCCCTGATATCGCTCAGAGAAGCCCCAGGATCCACCAAATGACGTCTCCAAGTCAGTGGGTACTATACTTCCCCAACCAACAAGGTGCCAAATAGCTTCACCACAACAGTTCCAGAACAGCCCTTTACAACCAGTTTCTTCCTAGGTTAGCAACAGGGAATTTAAGAATACTCAAAGAGCATTTTACTCACCCCTCAAAAGAGAGGCTTCCCTGCCACACCCCCGGGAATGCCACCAGTTGATCAGAAACTGAACCTTCCCTGTCCCCCTTGCCTGGGGAGGACTTCCCGGGGAACGGCCACACAACTGCCTCACGTCCCTACCCGCTCGAAGCCCCTCCGCCACACCTCGCCCGGATGGCAGCTCAGGGGCACTGGTCTAGGCTAGGAGCAGTAGAAGTGTCTGCGCAGCACTATAGGTCGCTCTTCTACTGTCCTGTGTCGCGAGCGATAGGCACCAAGAGCTCCCCCTCTGACCGCCGCCTGGGGGGCTATGTAAGGTGCAAGCCGGTCCGTGTCCCATCTACCCACTTCTATTTGCACCCCCCTAACAACTGTGGGGCGGCCGCCAGCTTCAACCTGGGGTCAGCCTTTTTTCTGGATAAGGTACTGTTGCCACCAGGCGGGCCTGTAACCCTTCACAGTTGTCTAGGCTGGACAGGTACAGTCCGTGACTTTCAGCCCTTCGCCCCCCGACCTCCTGGCCAAGTGCCCTAATGGAGTGGGACGGCCCCCAAACTAACACTGGCCCGTTCGGAGGGCCCTGGGCCTGGTGCTCTGGCACCCTACTGGCCTCTGGAGATCAGGCTCTGGTGTTATGGCACCCTACTGAGCCTCTTTGGGAGCTGTCGTACTCCACACAAAATCGTTGGGCGAATGTAGGGGTTGTCAGCTCTAGTCGCCGAGAAGCTGCTATCCACCAGCTAAGGGGGTTTATGGACCCCTCAGCTGCTCCAGAGAAGCTGCTGTCTGCTGCTGTCCACCCACTAAGAAGGATAAGGGACCCTCTTAGCTACTCCAAGGAAGTTGCTCCTATGGCACTGCTCTCCACCCGCTAAGGAGGTCAAGGATACCTCCTCAGCTGCTCCAACGCAGATGCTAGGTAGTCAGGCCACATCTTCGAATAGTCAGAAACTTCCTTAGAGGCTCTTAGAAG
>CAJHUC010000121.1:0-11537 GCA_905146915.1 Ostreobium quekettii
TCTACTCTTCGCAAAAATTTGATCCAATTTCTTCTGGATCTCATCATCAGACGGCTTTTCACTTAACATCAGCCTTTTTACCAACGACTCCTCTTCCTCACGGACGCTCATCAATTCTTTGACGTCCTTGATGCTTTGTCTAGTGAGGAAGTCAGCAGGGTTCTTCTTTCCTGGTATGTGGACCAGGTCGCAGTCATACCCCTGCAAAACCTGTACCCATTTCCATATTCGCCTGTTGACTGCTGGTTGATTGGGTAGGTTTTTCAGCGAGTCATGGTCGGTCTGGATGGTGAAATGTCGGCATGCAAGATAATGCCTCCACTTCCCCACTGCCCACACAATTCCCAGCAGTTCCCGCTCGTATGCACCATATCGTGTCTCCGCAGGATTCAGCTTTCTGCTCTCATAGCAAATCGGCTGAAGTCCTGAGCCGAAATCCTGCTGGAGTATTGCGCCGACTGACACCTCTGAAGCATCGGTGGTGACAGTGAATTCCCTCTCAAAGTCGGGTAACTGTAGAACGGGGGCGGTGACCATTGCCTTCTTGAGACCATTAAAGGCCCTCTCCTCCTGGTCACCCCAGATCCAAGGCTTGTTTTTTTTTGTAAGGTCCGTAAGGGGTGCAGCAATCTCAGAGAACCACCGGACAAACTTCCGGTAGAAGCTGCAGAGCCCTAAGAAGGACCGGACGTCTGTGACGCTTTCTGGCATCGGCCAATCCAAAATTGCCTTGACTTTTGATAGTGACGGTTTGATGCCGTCCTTCCCAACATCAAAGCCAAGGTATTCGACTTCAGTTCTGAAGAAGTCGCACTTCGGCAGGCGTCCGAAGAACTTCTCCGACCGTAGTCGGTCCAAAACTGCCTTTATGTGCTTGAGGTGTTCTTCCTTGGTACGACTAAATATCAAAATGTCGTCCAGGAATACCAACACAAAATTGTCCAGACCATCTCTTAGTAAATGATTCATTATCCTCTGGAACGTGGCTGGTGCATTGCAGAGGCCAAAGGGCATCACTGTGTACTCAAATGAACCATATCTGGACACGAACGCCGTTTTGTGTATATCCGCCTCCTTCACCCGGATCTGATGGTATCCGGAGGACAGATCAATCTTTGTGAAATATTGGGCGCCGTGCAGACGGTCCATGAGCTCCTCGACCTTCGGGAGCGGGTACCGATTCTTGGTCGTTATTTTGTTCAGAGCCCTGTAGTCAATGCATAGTCTCCACTTCCCGCCCTTCTTTGGAATGAAAAGGACAGGAGCTCCGTAAGGGCTCGTGCTGGGCCGAATCCACCCCTGTGCCAAGAGATTATCAATTTGACGCCTTAACTCATCCATCTCAGCCACACTTAGCCTGTATGGGCTTTTGTGTGGTGGCGTAGCCCCGGGCGTCGTCTCAATCTCATGGTCAACCACTCTTTTTGGGGGTGGCCCATACGGCAGCTTGTCAGGGAAAACATCCTTGTACTCCTCCAAAATTCCTTTCAGTTCATCCCTAACAGCTGAGTCGGCCTCTCGCACTTTCTTTTGAATGACCTCAGCAATCGGTACCTCTGTTTTCACCGGTCCGGTTTCCTTCATCAACCGACGGCGTTCTCCCTCTGTCTGGCCCTTGGCTGCACCAGCCTTGGTCTTGGACTTTGCTTTTTTCCTCTCAGGCAGCTCGGCTATTGGCCTTATTAAACACAGGAGCATGGGCAAGTCACTTTTGTTTGCCCGCTTAGTTGCTTGCCTCACTGACATAAAGTCAATCTTCGGGCGTACAGGTTGGCTGACAACACGTCCAGCCACCTTGACTTGCCTCCTGTGCCCGCCTTTGGATTTTCCCGGAGATTTTTCTCGTTCATTTGGCAAAGTTTGTTCTGGTACTCCCCCCTGGGGAGACTCAACCGCCCTCGGTGAGTTACGACCAGCCATTGCCTCATGGCTTGGTGTATGCGCCCACTCCTATACCGAGATAGTTGGTTCCCAGAATGATGGAGAACTCAACTTGGCGAGCTGATGACCCCAGTCTGAATCAGGTTCGTTCCCAGAATGATGAGGAGAGAAAACGTGCTGGAGACCAGTAAGGCCACGGTCAATAATCTTGCAGGATGCATTGTGTGGTGTCTCAATTCCCTGAACCACCTCGAGTTTGTTCCCATTTCGCAAAACCAGGGAATTGGTCCTCCAGTCGACCAGCAGGTTGACCATATCTAGCCAGTCCCGACCGAGAATAACGTCAATCCCGTCCATCAGCGGGACTGCCGTCAGTGACACCTTACTGACCGTGTTGCCGATACATATCAGCACGTCTGGTGCGATTCCCGTGGAGACTACTGTCTCTCCATTTGCCAATTCTAGGGATGAATACGCACCAACGAATGACAGTGGTGGTCTGGTTTTGATCTGGTCATTCACAAATGATCGAGTGGCCCCAGAATCCACCAAAGCTGACACACGTGTGTCATTAATCACTGCTCTGAGGATCAGGAGCAAGTGATCCCGTGCTACTGGCTCAGGGTCTGACCTCCCCTCAGCAATGAGCTTAGTAGTAGCTTCCTTCCGCTGAATCAGGCATTTGGGGACTCCCGCCATGTCTGACAGGAATTCAGTCGCCTTCGCAGGCGCCCCAACAGCTTGCCCCTGGGAAGCTAAGGTAGCCCTCTGTGCTGCATGGCGTCTCCGTCGACGTCGACATCTCTCCACCCTACGCCGCCACTGCCTCGACCGAAGTTGGCGCTTTTTCTGCCATGCACTGAGGTATGTCTGTGTAGTCCAGTCTTTCTGGCAAGACGGGGCTATGATGACTGGGTACTCTTCTGGCTGAACAGAGCTAAATTCAGTCAGTCTCCTTGCCTCTGATGCAAGGAAGCACCCCTCTGACACGGAGGCATGCCGAGCCTCCTCCCGGTTCATCTGACCGGCCATCCCTCTGAGTCCTGTCCTGGTGGTAATCACAACCACCCTGGGCTTTCCCTGGCTCAAGCCCTGTCCACGGTGTCCAGACCCTCCAGCATCTAGTCTCGGGTGGAAATGTGACTTATGCTGTTGAGGGGGACGGGTTGAGACAGTGTGCCCTTTCCCGCATAGTGATCCTGGGAACGGATCTACTGTGGATGAATGGTAACCAGTAGACTTTAGCAGCATTTTCTTCTCATACATTTGACATTGAGACTTGCCACTTTTCTTGGCCCTTTTTCCTGCCTTCCTGCCTTTCTGCCTGTCGCCGATTGTCTTGCACGAGGAGCCTTTTCTTTTCACATCCTCTGTTCCGCACGAATAGTACTCATAGGCATCCTCCAATCGAGCGACCAACCTCTCAGCCTCATGCAACGTTTTGGGGTTGGCCTTGGCAGCTTCCAGCCTGAATGGCTGCCTAAGACCAAGGATCCATTGATGCAGGGCCGTTTTCACATCGTATCCCGGCACTCTGTTCATCAAGGACCTCATGCGCCCCATGTACGATAGCGCATCCTCACCCCGACGCTGATATAAACGGAGGAGCTCTAGCCTCGCGCGTGTTTCCCTCACGGGACTCTCAAACTGCGCCTTCAGAAGGTTCTTGATGTCCTCCACCGTTTTAGGCTTTTTATTCCCCCGCGAAACAAGTTCTGCATCCCACCAAATCCTCGCATTGCCTGCCAGCTGCAAAATGATGTATGACACTGCTTGGCGTTCAGAACACTGCACAAAATCGAGGTAATTCTTGACAGTTCTGAGCCAAAAGTTCACGTCCTGGCCTTTATCCCCGGTGAACAAGGGTGGTTCACGCGGTTTGATCTGTACTGTCAAGTTCGAGGCCGAGTGACGTGGCAGTGTCGATCTCAATGGCTGTGAAAACCTCCAGTGACCGTCTGTCTGATCAGCCATCGTATGCTGAGGCAAAACTGGCAAAGAATGTGAGGTACTGGGTCCTACGGTCTCTCCCATGTCCTGTCGGTCTCCCTGCTGAACTACCGACAAAAATCCAGCAAAAAGCGGAGAGAGTGGTCTCAGCTGGTCAACATCTGGTCTAACCAGCGTACCCGAGATAGGTCCAGCCTGTAGTTCTGTCTGTGCACCAGAACTGGCTGCAAAACATCCGTCTGATCGAAAATCTGATCCCATGGGCTCCCTCACTGTCCCATAACAATGATGATGATCCATCTGGTCAGTCATAACGGACTCGCCTCATGAACGAACTAAGAATGGCAGAGCAAATAAATAAAGAATGGCAGGAATGTCAACAATGTCCCAATGTCCGGCACTGCGTCCCAAATCCCGGCACAACTGATGAAACTGACTGATGCTGATAACTGATACTGAGGTAGACTGTAGGCTGACCGCACGGAGGTCCAACCCTGGGTATATCCCAGAGCGTAGTCCCTGATATCGCTCAGAGAAGCCCCAGGATCCACCAAATGACGTCTCCAAGTCAGTGGGTACTATACTTCCCCAACCAACAAGGTGCCAAATGGCTTCACTACAACAGTTCCAGAACAGCCCTTTACAACCAGTTTCTTCCTAGGTTAGCAACAGGGAATTTAAGAATACTCAAAGAGTATTTTACTCACCCCTCAAAAGAGAGGCTTCCCTGCCACACCCCCGGGAATGCCACCGGTTGATCAGAAACTGAACCTTCCCTGTCCCCCTTGCCTGGGGAGGACTTCCCGGGGAACGGCCACACAACTGCCTCACGTCCCAACCCGCTCGAAGCCCCTCCGCCACACCTCGCCCGGATGGCAGCTCGGGGGCACTGGTCTAGGCTAGGAGCAGTAGAAGTGTCTGCGCAGCACTATAGGCCGCTCTTCTACCATCCTGTGTCGCGAGCGATAGGCACCAAGAGCTCCCCCTCTGACCGCCGCCTGGGGGGCTATGTAAGGTGCAAGCCGGTCCGTGTCCGGTCTACCCACTTCTACTTGCACCCCCCTAACAACTGTGGGGCGGCCGCCGGCTTCAACCTGGGGTCAGCCTTTTTTCTGGTCAGGTACAGTCCGTGACTTTCAGCCCTTCGCCCCCCGACCTTCTGGCCAATTGCCCTAACGGAGTGGGACGGCCCCCAATCTAACACTGGCCCGTTCGGAGGGCCCTGGGCCTGGTGCTCTGGCACCCTACTGGCCTCTGTAGATCAGGCTCTGGTGTTATGGCACCCTACTGAGCCTCTTGGGGAGCTGTCGTACTCCACACAGAGTCGTTGGGCGAATGTAGGGGTTGTCAGCTCCAGTCGCCGAGAAGCTGCTATCCACCAGCTAAGGGGGTTTATGGACCCCTCAGCTGCTCCAGAGAAGCTACTGTCTGCTGCTGTCCACCCACTGAGAAGGATAAGGGACCCTCTCAGCTACTCCAAGGAAGCTGCTCCTATGGCACTGCTCTCCACCCGCTAAGGAGGTCAAGAATACCTCCTCAGCTGCTCCAATGCAGCTGCTAGATAGTCAGGCCACATCTTATGGTAGTCAGAAGCTTCCTTAGAGGCTCTTAGAAGTCGCCTTTCCAGCTCCACTTGGGTCCCAGTACTTAACAGTACTGTGCAGGGGTCGCTACTGCACACCCCCTGCCGCCAGGCCCCTCCAGGGGTCGCTATTCCACACCCCCGGTAGCCAGCACCCCCCAGGGGTCGCTATTCGGCACCCCCCCGGGCGCCCGTACTGGCCATGGGCGCTATTCGGCACCCACCCGGCGACCTGACTCGTCCGACACGCAACAGACCCCCTCACGTCACTCCGGGGTCGCTTCCCACCGCTTCCGCTGTCACATCACGCCCGACACGCAGTCCAGTCAGCCACTGCGCAGCCGGGGTCGCGGGACGGGCGGTCAGTCCGCTCCGCCGCTGCGCCTCACCCCCCTCCGGGGTCCTGGCACTCCTCGCCGCCCAACCCGACGGCCCACGCGGCCGATTGCGCCGGCCCGCGCCTGGCCCTGGCGCTCCCGATCCGCGCCTTCACACCGCCGGTCACGGCGCGCGATTCCGCGGCGATGCGCCGCTCCAATCGACCCGCCCGCGGCGGAATCCGCGGGGAGATTCTCCCACCCCCGCCGGTTCCTTTCTCAATGCAACAGCATGCGCCTCCCCCCACGGGGCCGGGCGCGCGGTCTGGTCACCGATCCGGGCCGATTCAGGCCGCACCCCTCACGGGTGCCGTCGCCTGGCCGACCGATGTCCCCAAGATCCGATCGAATGGGGGGCCCCCTCGCGGGTGGGGCTCCCCCCTCTTGCTCTCGCGCCGCGTGGCGCGCTTCCGCCGTCCGCGTCCGCCGGCTCCGAAACCACCTGGCGTGGTTTTCGGTCTTTTCGCGGGCGATGCTCCCGCCGAGGCGCCCGATGGGGCCGCGGGGCCCCCTCCGCCGGATGGCCGGCGGGCTTTGCGGGGCGCTCGTCTTCTTCGGATGCGCAGTGTGGGCCCAGGCCTGCGGAATGGCCGGGCGCGGGGCGGCCGTACGCGCAGTGGGTGCGCGCGGCGCCTTGCGGCCTGCGGGTGCAGCCGCTGGGAGGCGAGAGTGGGCACAATGGAATTACAGGCTGTCGTGCGGGGTCGGTCACATGACCCCCACACGCAGCGGTACACAATCGACAGAACAGCGTATCGAATGTACCCGTATCGATAGTATCTCATCCCCGAGTACGGTAGGGGCCCAACCGCAAGTACTGGAACTTCTATAAGCCATAACTCCACTACCGCTAACCCGTTTGGGATGATCCAAAGACCTATGGAAAGCTAACAGCCTCCTCTGTCCCATCTAGGTACAATCTTGTGTTAATTATCACTTCCCAGTGAATAATTAGAGTAAACCGGCTACCCCCTAGTAGTTTACACAACAAAAATAGAGTTCTGTGTACAACGCATGTAGCTTAGAAAATCATCCATGTGTTTCTCACACTTGAGAAACATTTGTTCCAAAAGTTGTATGTATTTGATGGTATCGGAACCCAAAGTCCCTGCCTTTGTGAAGGCTTCTATCTCAGATCGAATCTCAAAGTTTGAGCATTTGTGATTGTAAAGTGTCTCCATGCCATACTTAAACTGCTCCCAAGATAGTTGAAAGTTTGGTTGCGAGAGCACTTCTGCATCAATGGTAACTCCCCATAGATGAGCCAGTTGGGCAAGCAAGTTGTGCTTCACCACCAATTCTTTAAGAGTATTCAGTGCTATCCATCCCCATTAACTCCAGGGTGCTACACTGGTTTTAAAACATATGATGATTTCTTGCAACCACTTTGACAAAGCCTGCTTATCTTTATTCTACTTTGGGGGTTTGATGCCTTGACTATTCATCTTTGGCATGCTCACTTGAGCTTCCCTCTCAGGTTGCATGAACACAGGAGCAAATGGCACCTCCTGGGCAGCTGCCAAGTACCCCTGACCCAGCCCCAGGTATCCAAGACCCCAGGGGTTGTAGTCCGCTGGCGGGGGTGGTGGCCCATCCACCGCCATGTGGAGTAGAGGTGGCCACCCGGATCCGTTAATAGCGGACAGAGGGTAATTCCGTTAATTAATCCGTTAATTAACGGAAAATAACGGAAAAAGGCAGAAATTAACCAAAAATTAACGGATTTTTGGATTTTTTGGGGATTTTTGGGTTTTTTTCATACTTATAGTTTATGGAATTCGCTATTAGAGAGCATGTTTGTATTTTATTTCAACCTATGCATACTAGATTTTCAACTAGCCGCAGTTGTTGTGATTTTTTGGGTTTTTTTTCGATTTTTTTGGATTTTTTTCGTTTTTTTCTGAAATTTTCTCCCTTTTTTTGTAACGGAATTTAACGAACAGCTGATAAAAATTAACGAACCGGATTTAACGGAGCGGATGGCATCTTGAGTGGCCACCTCTAATGTGGAGTCCAGTTGCGATGGAGGCAGTTTGCTCCTGATGTGGTGGCTCTTGTGCTTGCGTGTAATGCGGTTCTACAAACAACAGTTCTTCCTCCTCTTCTTCCATCCATTGGTAGAATGGAGAGGGCGTTTTGTACTGCCGTTGGGATAGGCCGGTCTGCGGCAATGGTGCCAAGGACTGCTGTGGTTGCTCCATTGAGGGCCACCGCACCGCTGTGCTAAATGTGGTTGCATTGGGGCTTGCAAGGATGGCTGGAACCATGGCCCTTGCTACGCCTATGGTGCCATGTGTGGCTGTTGCTATCCAGAATAAGCACGAGGTTGCATTTGTGTGGGCTACCCTTGCTGTTTAGGACCAAATCGAGACAAAGCTTGTAACCTCTTGATCTTCTGCTACATCATATCAGGTTGCAGCTATCTTGCTATTGTTCCTGGCTTTCCTATCATGAAAGGTTGTCTGGGGTGCCTGTGAAATTGGCACGCTCGAAACAACCTGTTCGGATTGATCTCCCTCTCGGGGTATCCTTCTTGTTACGGTCCAGGCCGTGAGGCCTAGTGGGAGCAGCCACATGTGGCAAAAAGGGTATAAATACCCATGGGAGAACTCCAGTACAAGGGCGCTGATGAGGCGTTGTGGCAAACGCCGAAACCGGTCCACCTTGCCATCTTGCCGTGAGTTCAAACCCTGCCTAAAGCAGATTGTTCCACCAGGGGGTTTTCTACGGAAAGCCTAACGTACTGGTGTTTCGACCCACCAAGGACGAAAGCGTAACACTTCTGCCAGTCCTCTGGACGGCATGGCATGCCACTCTGTGGTTGCTTCTTGGAGATCTGGTATATGGATCTCCAAGGCCTTTTGCTATGCCTCAAAGAGAGGATGCAACCAAGCTGGAATTCTCCAGAGTGCATCCGGGGGAATGCTGCCCTGTAGGGCACCTTTCCTGCCCTCGGGTGGTAGTATCCCTTGTAGTATACTCCAAAGCCCCCAAGGTGTCCCAACACCCATGCATATCCTGGACCACAAGCATTTGCACTCTTGGAGTTGGGCTTGCTGGCGCCCTCCGGGTCTCCTGTACCCAATACTGCTATCGCCGCTGTTGATAGGCAGGGTCAGGTTTACCCATCATATACTTGAGCTCGTGGGTTTCCTGACCGGCATTGCTCTCCCCTTGATGGGGGGTTTGGGCTACTGACTGGTACGCCGAAATTCTTTGAACTTTATAAATTCAGCGTACTCTTCCTTGCCCATGGTGGCCAGCAGTTGGGTTTTCTTATAAGCCTTTGCTCTGACCTTTTCCAAGGCTTCCTCCTACCTTTTCACAGTAACATATATCTCTTGCCTCTCAGGAGGAATGGGGCTGGCTGGAGTGCTTGCTGATCCAGCATACACAACTTCATCATGCCCAGTAGAATCACTAAAATCTGCTTGCATATGGACATGTAAAATACGTTTAGGCCCCCTGACAGCATCATCAAGAGCATCACCTAAAGTTTTCTTTGATGCCACTTTGGGCTGCTCTGCCTTCTCAGGCTAGTTAGCCTTTTCAGGCCATGGCGCCTTCTCAGGCTGCTCCATCTTCTTTGGTTGTTCGGCCTTCTCAGGCTGCTGTGGTTTGCCAAATCGAGCTAGATGATTCACCCCACTGTCCTCGTTGCATGACTTATCTGCCCACTCGAGGCTTCCTCCGAGTAAACTCTACTTTACGGGGTGTTTCATCCATTGGCGCTTTCTCAAGTTGCTTAAAGGTTTTGGCTTGTGCTGCGGGGTCCAACTCGTCAGCCATGTCTACTGACTCAACCCGTTGCGCCTTTTGGCTACTGCCTACAGATAGGAAGTGATGGATTTCAGCTTTTTGCTGCCGTTTTTGGGCCCGCTTCTACTCGTGCTTATTGGGATTTAACTGTTTATCCCATTCCCAATGCTGAGTTCTTTGCTCTCTATGTCGCCTGTCTCTATGAGCTTTCTGTTCATCATGTTGCTTGGCGCGGGCAAACCGATCTCGGTTGCGAGTATGTTGTCTCTCCTTTTCCATCCTATGAACCTGCGCTCTTTTAGACATGTCTCCTAGTAGCGGGGATGTGCAGGATAAAAATGATAACTCCGATATCTCCTCCCAACGTTGATAACGATCGTTTGGGTCGGGCTCTCAGGGCTGCCTTCACTAAGATCCCATGGTGCTGGTATATGTCTCAGCACAAAAGCCATTTTCTCTGGCCAATTGGGGTCCTCCTGGGCGATCTAATCTGCCATACCGTGGCAATACCACCGTTGGATCTTCACCAACTGTGCGGTGGTTAATTTCATACCAAGCATTTCCAAGTCACTGAGCCGATCACTATGGAACTTGGTCCACAAGGCTCGGCATTTCTGCTCCCTGTTATACGAATCACCTGAGTTTGGTTCAAACTCCAGTACCTGTTAATCCTCATTTAGTCCCCATTCCGGCAAAGCCGGTCTCTGAGGGCTCCAGTCTGGGCCTCTCGGCCTGCTTGGGCTTGGCCCATATACCATTTGAGTGTTGTGGTGTAAAGCACAGGGTGTGTGTGTTTCTTTGGTTATGGGTATCTGGGATGTACAATGAGTATTAATGAACAATCTTATCTTCAGTTGAGCTTACTAAAAACACATAGGTTCTTGAATCAGGCCATTCGGGTTAGTGGTAGTGGAGATATAGCCATTAGAAGTTTTAGTACTTAAGGGCGCCTCCGCAACCATACTAGGGGATGAGATACTATCAATACAGTGACGTTGTCTGCATTGTCACGTGATGCGGGGCACGCCAAAGGGTGGCCCCGATGCCCGACGGATTGTAACTCTTGCAGGCCACTCGCCTCCGCGCGGCTGCACCCGCAGGCCACACCGGCGTCGTGCACTCACTGCGCGCACTGCTGCCCCGTGCCCGGCTGATCGCAGGATTGGGCCCATACTGCGCACCCCGAAGGAACGAGCACCCTGGACCGCCCGCCGTCATTCGGTGGAGGAGGCCATTCCGGTCGGATTGGGCACCGCGGCGGGCACATTGCCCGCGCATCGAGCCGAAAACCATGCCAGTGGTTTTAGAGCCGGTGGACGTGGAGGACGGAAGCGTGCTGTGTGGCGCAAGAGAGCCGAGGGGACCCGGCCCGACGGCGGGAAGGCCCCCATTCGCAAGAGATCCAAGGAGAAACAGCCGGCCAGGTGGGCGCCTCGCGGCGCCGCCTGAATAGAGGTGGCCCCATCTGTCCGTCCCCAACAGAATTTGTTTGGCTCCGTTAAAATTCTGTACAATTAACAGAATTTATGAGGGAGGCACAGAGAAAAAAGCGTTTTACAGAAACGGGTAGGGCCATACTGACGTCAGCATAGACAACTACAGAAATCCACACAGCCTTACAGAATGAAACCAAGTGTTACAGAATTTGCGCCGCCGTCTACGGATGATAGGCACCCGCAACAAAACCGCTGACCGGACCACAAAAGTCGACAGAATTCCATAAAAAATCGATGGCAATCGCTGCCAGGAAGGGCCCGCACTTATGATTTATAGTATGCTGTGATGATGTGTTCTGTGTGTGTGCTGCCTCCAGCCAAGTACCGGCAGCGATCGCTGCTGGGAAGGGCCCGCACTTATGATTTATAGTACGCCGTGATAATGTGTTCTGTGTGTGTGCTACCTCCAGCCAAGTACTGGCAGCGATCGCTGCCGGGAAGGGCCCGCACTTATGATTTATAGTATGCCGGGATGATGTGTTCTGTATGTGT
>CAJHUC010000122.1:0-22037 GCA_905146915.1 Ostreobium quekettii
GGAAATGGACTTGCGAGATGCTTGTGCGGTTCCGCCACCGTGGAACCGCACCAGTCATCTGTAGGCTGGGAAAGGACCTGGGAGATGCAAGTCTAACACTATGACAAGCCTTGCGTGCTGCGCCGACTCTTGATTCTTGTTTGTTATGCACAGGTGCAAAACCTGCTAGGACTGCCACAGCAATGGTGTCTGGTGGGTGCCCATCTCTCTGCTTGCGTACGTGCAGCGCTGCCACACGGCTGTGCCGTTCTCTTACCTATTGCTCTTCCATACAGGACGAAAATGCTCTCCGCAGTGCCTCGCACCAACGGCGTTTGAAGGCGCCTGCCGAAATTGTGAGCCGGGCTTCTTCCACTACAGGTGCCTGTCGTTTTTCCCGGCAGCTCTGGCTAACATGGTGGCGCAGCATTCCCTGTGCCTGTCCTGTGCCCGCACTTACAAGGAACAAGAGGATCGTCTTGCGTCGCTCGAGGCTGCCCCCTTGCCGCAGCAGCTGGCGACCTCACGCCGTCGGAGGCCCACTGCTTCCGGCAATGGCTCTCGTATACCAGTCAAGCGAGTGGCGGGAAGAATGCCACAACCGCAGTCCAAGCGCAGGGCCACAGGCCAGGGTGCTCACCCAACCGCGTGCAGCCGGAACTGCAGTGCCACGGAGTCTGGGGCACTACTGGGGGATGACGACGACTGGCATGTGGCCTCCGATGGGGGCAGTTTTGGTGCATCCAACACTGTACAGGGTGAGCACCCACTCTTGGGACGGCTGTTCCTTGCCGCAACTTGCCTTGCTTCCTGCCCTCTGAAATACTGTGATCAAATTGCCTGCAGGGGCTGCAACCAACGTGCCTCCGTTGATTGCTGAGTATTTGCGAACCCAAGGGGGCGGCCTTGGTAGAGAGGCTTTCAGGGAATTGGTCAACATACTAGACGCGCCCCAAAATAGGAAGAGGAAGGCGTACAGGGCCGCTTCGCCGGGGAGTTCCATCAAGGTCCCTTTGGACCCCGCAGACCCAAAGACGGCCACGCGAAGGGCGGCAGAAAGGACGCTGCGGAACTTTATGAAGACCCACACGGCCTTGTCGGAACTGGAGGCAGAAGGCTGGCGCTGCTGCGGCAACTGCTGCCTCAAGGGTGTCGATCCAAGAATGGTGCTGGCCAGATCGGCGATCTGGGGGGCAAAGGACGTCGGGCAGCGCAGGCGGGATATGCTCGACATCCTGGCCTGGTGCAAAGTCTAGGGGCAAGGCACCGACGAGCACTACGAGCTCCGACTCTTCGGCAAGCCCATGTGTGTAAGAGCCTTCCAAGCCGCACACGGAGAGACAAGGAGGAATTTTGGAAGGAGAAGGCGCGACGCGGATCAGGCGGTGGGGGATCACGTGCCAGTCAAGGTGGCGAGAAGGGACACTAGGATAGGACACGGGCCGCGGGAGCAAGAATGCACCCGCTGGATAGCGGATACACTGGTGGCTCTGGCGCAACCTCTGCCCAACAAGACAGTGAGAGGCACCACCGGCGAGGAGCGCACTAGGGAGTTCCTTCCAACTGGGTCGTTCGCAACCCTCAATGACGTTTACCAGTTCTACAGGGGGCACGTCCTATCGCAGCCTGACAGGCAGGGGGTGGAGACGAGGCCGAGCTCCTATCAAACCTTCCGCCGTGCCTGGCTCGCCAGCTTCTTCCAGGTGGGTGCCCACGGAGCCAGTGCACAAAGTTGCGATTCAACTCGACCTCCTTCTCACCTACAAGTACCTGTCTCTCGTGACTCTAATTCGAGTTGCCTTGGCGGTTGCGCGATAGCAGATCCGCCGTTATGGAATGATCCTTGCTCATGATGGTGATGGCGTTGGTGAGCTGACACTCAGCTGGAAGCACATCATTGATGTAAAGCAGCTCTGCTATCATGAAACCGCACAAGCATACTGTAAGCTGGGCAATGGACCTGGGAGATGTTCGTGCGATTCCGCGATGGCGGAACCGCGCGAGCTTGTTGCACACCGGGAATGGACCTTGGAGATGTTTGTGCGGTTCCGCCATGGCGGAACCGCACGAGCCTGCCCCACACTGGAAACGGACAATGGAGATGTTTATGCGGTTCCGCCATTGCGGAACCGTACAAGCCAGTTGCCAGTCAAGAAAGGACCTTAGGGATGTTTGTGCGGTTCCGCCATCGCAGAACCGCACGAGCCAGTTCCTGGCCAGGAAAGGGCCTTGGGGGAAGCGTGTGCGGTTCCGCGATCGCGGAACCGCACGAGCCAGTTGTTATGCTTGACAATGTCCTTCTTGCAGTGTGGTGAGAGCCTGCGAGAAGGGCAACATTGGTTATGTGCGCTTTCTGCATCTCAGAAATGTACACGCTTGCATACGAGCTTTGGATAAGTTAACCCTCATCCTCGCCAAGCCTTTCTCTCTGCATACAAATCCGGCCGTACAAACATCAGCTCTTTAGCAAGTGCGACCAGTGCGTCTCCTTCCAGCAGATCAGGGGACTGCTGGGGCCCGACAACCAGCGGGCACGGGAACAACTACTCGCCAAACAGAACAGCCACATGGAGTATGTGCGGCAAGCACGGGAGGCAATGAGGCTGAGGGCCGACTTTGCAAGGAGCAACCGGGACGCCGTCCTCATGATCAATGTGGACGGCATGGATCAGAATAAAACGAACGTGCCCCGGGAGTCATTGCAAGATAAAGGGGGCAATGTCGGCGTCCCGCTCACAGTGAAGCTGATGGGTGCAATAGCGTACGCAAAGGGGTGGTATGGGTTCTGGTCGGTGCCGCAATGGGCCGCCAGTTCCAATATCACCCTCACGGCACTGGCGAAGATCATCCGGGACGCCCAAGAAGACGGCAGGCTCCGCGGCCTCCCAGAGCCCTACCTCCCCCCTCGTTTGGACCTGCAAATGGACAACACGGCCAAGGACAACAAAACCCATTACCTTCTGGGCTTCGCAGGCATGTGCCTCGCCGAAGGCCTATTTAAGGTGAGATTGGGTGCTTGGGCGCGGGCGCAAATGTGGTTATGCTTTGGGACCCGCCCAATCCTTGGTGTAAGGACATGTTTGTTTGCATACTTCCAAACACACATATTGCATCTCTGTCCCTCGCTGTGGGCTCCACCACACTAGGCCCAAGAGCCGTCAGCTGATGGTCTGTTTCTCAACTGTGTGTGGTTGCTTATTTACAGGAAATCGAAGTCCATTTCTTGCCAGTGGGCCATACCCACCAGGAGATAGACCAGAGTTTCTCTCTGGTATCCAAGGCCATCAAGAACGAGGGGGCTCTGGACGTCGAGGACCTAATGGCCGTCGCGGGGAGGGCATGGAAGAACCTGCGGTACGTCGGCTGCAAGGACAAGCACAACCGCCTTCTTGAGGCGGTGCACGACTACCGGCGATCCCTCCGGTACCAAAACAGCCGGACGCAGGGGGATGGGGTGCAAGAGGACGATCAGCCCAGAAACATGCACAGGTTTGCCGGACTTGGGACGGAGAGACGATGCGAGGAAGACGCCGTGTCAAGAAGGTAAGAGGTGTGTGTGGACCACACCCAGGCCATTGGTGGCAACACCGCAGCCATCTCTACATCGCGGCTTAGAAACCCCCATTCTTGATGCATTAACGGTTCCGCCATCGCGGAACCGCAGTTGTGGCAAAAGGTGGCCATTCGTGTTTGGAGAGACCCCCATTCTCCTTGCTTTGACGGTTCCGCGATCGCGGAACCGCAACTATTCCAAAAGGTGGCCTTGTGGTCTCAGAGAGACCCTCGTTCTTGTTGCATTGACGGTTCCGCGATCGCGGAACCGCACCTGTGCCAAAAGGTGGCCTTGTGGTCTCGGAGAGACCCCCATTATTGGTTAATTGACGGTTCCACGATCGTGGAACCGCACCTGTGCCAAAAGGTGGCCTTGTGGTCTCGGAGAGACCCACGTTCTTGTTGCATTGACGGTTCCGCGATCGCGGAACCGCACCAAAAGGTTGCCATGTGGTCTCGGAGGGCCCCTCGTTCTTGTTGCATTGACGGTTCCGCGATCGCGGAACCGCACCTGTGCCAAAAGGTTGCCTTGTGGTCTTAGAGAGACCCCCATTCTCCTTGCTTTGACGGTTCCGCGATCGCGGAACCGCAACTGTTCCAATAGATGGCCTTGTGGTCTCGGAGAGACCCTCGTTCTTGTTGCATTGACGGTTCCGCGATCGCGGAACCGCAAATGTGCCAAAAGCTGGCCATGCGAGTTTGTACAAACCGCCATTCCTGTTGCATTGACGGTTCCGCGATCGTGGAACCGCACCTGTGCCAAAAGGTGGCCTTGTGGTCTCGGAGAGACCCCCATTCTCCTTGCTTTGACGGTTCCGCGATCGCGGAACCGCAACTGTTCCAAAAGATGGCCTTGTGGTCTCGGAGAGACCCTCGTTCTTGTTGCATTGACGGTTCCGCAATCGCGGAACCGCAAGTGTGCCAGAAGGTGGCCATGTGGTCTCGGAGTGACCCCCATTATTGTTGCATTGACGGTTCCGCGATCGCGGAACCGCACCTGTGCCAAAAGGTGGCCATGTTGTCTCGGAGAGACACCCATTCTCCTTTCTTTGACGGTTCCGCGATCGCGGAACCGCACCTGTGCCAAAAGGTAGCCATGTGGTCTCGGAGTGACCCCCATTATTGTTGAATTGACGGTTCCGCGATCGCGGAACCGCACTTGTGCCAAAAGGTGGCCATGTGGTCTCGGAGAGACCCCCATTCTCCTTGCTTTGACGGTTCCGCGATCGAGGAACCGCACCTGTTCCAAAAGGTGGCCTTGTGGTCTCGGAGAGACCCTCGTTCTTGTTGCATTGACGGTTCCGCGATCGCGGAACCGCAAGTGTGCCAAAAGATGGCCTTGTTGTCTCGGAGAGGCCCCCATTCTTGTTGCATTGACGGTTCCGCGATCGCGAACCGTTCACTTGACGTAAGGTGGCCTTGCAATTTCGTTGAGGCCGCCGTTTTTGTTGCATTGACAATTCCGCGATCGCGGAACCGCAGCTGTGACAAAAGGGGGCCATACGTGTTCGGAGCAATCGCCATTCTTGGGACACTGACGGTTCCTCCATCGTGGAACCGTCACTGTGCCAAAAGGGGGGAAGTGTACCTGGACATGAATATATTTTTGCAAGGAGGGCTTGCTCCCTTTTGTGCCATAGCTGCGCCAGGTGCACCTCGGTCAGATTTCGGTTTTGCCTCTAAACTCCAAACCGAGCAATTTCTTGCCGTCCTAAGTGTGACATCACGGATTGCAATGATAGGTGCTACCACGCATTCCTCTTCCGGATGGAGGGTGGCCGCCCTGTGGTGTACGGTAGAGAACACGACTTGCCCGGCCAGGCCTGGGTGGGGCGGCCAGAGGGCGGCGGGTGGCCAGTGTTCCTTGAGGATGCTGTGATACCCTCCTTCGATAGCCTATCTCTGGAGCCAAGGACGCCGCTCCAACAATTCGCTGGGATACGAGAGAGGGCACTGAAGTTCGTCGGCAAGCTCAGAAGCCTACTTGCCTCCACAGCTGGTTTGTCCGGCGAGGAGGGGCCTGCCACCGACCTAAGGGCGCGTTACGTCCATGCCATACGGTGGTGGGAAACCTTTATTGAGGACCACAGGTCCACCTTTCCGGAAGGGGACGTCGACGACCGAGTGGGAGGATCCCTCAGGGTGGCAGAGTGTGGCCGCGGGGACGAGGACGACCTTTTGCCCGTGCCTAGCCAGGGGCCCACCACTGAGCTTGGTCCCGTAGTGGAAAGGTGTGATGGTTTTTGTGCACAACATACCACCTCTGCCACATTGTTTCATATCCATAAAAAAACCTTTGGGCCCGTCATCTCATCTGTCGTGCACAAACACCCTGCCTTTGTATAAATGACCTTCAGCACACTGCCTGCGTGGCATCTCCGCCCGGGGGCTGCCATTGCGTGGTCTTGGTCTGTACTGCATGTTGTATGTTTCTTCCCATTTGCCCCTTTGGTAACGTCCAACCTTTGATATCAGTGTTGTGGTTTGACTCCCAATGTGGCATGCGGTTACTGACTAGTTCTACCCGCCCATTGTACAGGGACGTGGGCCCCATCCCAGGGGAGCGTGCAATGTTCTTTGGTCACTCACACAGGGCCCCAAGACCTGCCGACGTGAGACCGTTCCGACCAGAGCACGACGTTGCCCCCGGGGTGACTGTCGCCATTCGGATGGCAGACGAAGACGCCGATGCCTAGGCCCGGGTGTTTGACATCGCCAGAGTCACCAGGGTATTCGACCCCAGTGAAGAAAACGGATACGACGTGCGCCACTTTGAAGTGCAGTACTACGCTTGTGAAGGCGTTGTGGAGAACTGTGACCCCGACAACCCTCCCTTCATCAGTGAAGAAGTCCAACTAAACCTCCCGTGGTTCCTTACGGGCCAAAAGGAGGTTATCCCTTGGACGGCAGTGGTGAATGAGCAGTGGGTGGGAGGAGATGGCCACTTATGGCTATGTTGGCGGGAGTGTCTAAGGCGGGAGCTTCCCCGCCTTCATTCCACAGATCCTGGCGGGGATTAACACAGGCGTAATCTTCTTGGGTTGTACAATACTTGTAATATTCTTGTGCCGAGACCCTGTGTGTGTTTTATCTCATCTTCACACTTTGTGATGGCATCACAGTATTGTGAGCATCCTGTGTGTATGCATTGCATACAAGTTGTCGCTTGGCCGACACCAGGCCTTGGGGAGCAGTCGCGGGGGCAAGTTCACATCCAGTGGTGGGCACCAGGCTGTAACCAACGTTTAGCCAGTTGATACGGTTCCGCCATGGCGGAACCGCCAGTAGGCCGCCAGAGCCGCCAGTGACTTGACTGCCAACATTACAATGTACTACCGCCTTCGTTCGCCAGGTTTGGTACCTCAGCCATTTTATGTCAAAGAGTTGTAACATAACCGCACCTGTAGGAAACTTTAGAGGCAGACAATCACAGATGCGATGGAAGTGTTATGTCTCAAAAAGGCCTGCATTTAGGGTATCTTTTAGAGCAAGTAGTTTTGCTTAGGGTTGGTAGTAATATTGCACAGATCTCTGTGGCAAGTATAGTCACGCTGCCACCTTCAACACCGTCACTTGTGGTTCTGCCGCGAAACTGCAAGCTTAGGCACCGAAAATGCTGAGATCAATATAATATTTATGGTGGCGGGTGCCGCCAGCACCAGCCCAAATACAGCGAAATTATTAACATGACATTGAAACAATATTCCACGATAGTGGGATCGACGTTGTGCAAATATGCTACCTAATAGGTTTATAGCATGGCGCAATGGGACATTTTGAACGGAAGGGAGTTGCACACGTCTGCTGTCATCCGCTAAATTAGCGGATGGGGTACGTGGCTTCCGGTCCGTAAGAAAATATCCGTTAATACCCAAGCGGAATCCGCAAAGTCCGCTAATTGGAGCCAGTTGTCCGCTACCATCCGTACCACGTCAGCAACAGAGAAGCGGGGTTCGCTAAATTAACGGATAATAATGGACGGCAACCCCCGTCCGCTATTAACGGATCCGGGTGGCCAACTCTAGTGGACGTGGACGAGGCAGAGGACGTGGCCAGCAGCAGCAGCAGCATCAGGTTCATGCAGTCAGTCAGTCCCAACAGCAGCAGCAGTCTCAGTCTCAGTCAAATTCAGTTGCAGCAGTTCAGCAAGGTGGCAGAGGCAGAGGCAGAGGCAGGGGTCGTGGACAGCAGGGTAGTGATGGCGGCCGTGGTGATGGCGGTCATGGGCGTGGTGTGTGTCGGCTCTGCAAGAGTCCGGGGCACTACGTCAGTGTTTGCCCGTGGCTGGAGGAAGCTGCTAAACGGTTAAACTAGCCGCAGGGCAGCATGCACCGCCCACGCTACCCCGGAGAGAGCAGGGTGATCTGGCCAAGAGAGCAAGTCGCCGGACGCTAGAGATTTCTGGGCGGAAGTTTGTGAAGGTGAGCCATCCTCGGTGGAATTCTGTGTTGGTGGGGCCACGTGTTGCTGTTGTGGCCTCAGAGGAGTTTCATCTATCTGGGCGCACGGGCCCAACTACAGTAGATAGTCAAAGTGTTGTTTTTGGTGGTGACCATGATGTAGATGCCGGAAAGAAGAACGATGTGAGCACTGACTTTTTCCCTGCAGTCAGTGATAGCTGTGTGGCTGGGGTCACAGCTAAGGTTGATAGTATTGAGCAACCTGTTCTTACTGGCAGCCAGAATTTCTGTGATGAGAGGCTGACCAGCTCTGATACACCCAAAGCTGGTGGTGGTGATGTAGAGGGAGAAATGGTGGGATTGCGCACCCCACTTGTCTGTCCTCTAGCCAGTGTTGGGTTCATGGGATACAAACTTTTAGGCAGTATAAACCGGCATGCAGTTGTGGCTTATGTCGATAGTGGGAGCACTGCGAACTATATTTCAGAGGCAGTTGCTCGACGGATTGGTCTATCACCAGATGGCAAACCGGTGAAACTGCAGATGGCTGACACGACCACGCATGAGACATTGGGTCGTGTGTTTGGGGTGAAATTTCGCTGCGGTCCGTTCATGAGCACTTTTGATGCAAATATCTTCCCAGGATTGGCTCATGATGTACTCCTTGGTTTGCCTTGGTTGATTAAGGAGATCCCCTATATTGATTTCCGGTCAGGCAGGATTCAGGTCTTACAAGGACAGGATTATGTGGCACTACCAACGGCCAGTTATCCAAACCAGCAGAAGACATCATCAGAGGACAACCCATTCAGTGGCCAGAAGAACATGCTGATGGTGGTGATCAAGCCAGTTGATGATGACAGCATCCCTGTAGAGACGATCCCAAAAGATCAGGAGGGATCAGATGTGAACAAGTTGAAGCATCCTGCACTACCGGAGCAGATCATTGCAGCACTTGACGAGTATAGTGAGGTCTTCGCAAAGGATCTACCAGCAGGTGTTCTGCCAGTGTGGAAAGGTCACCAATTTCATATTGAGTTAGAAGACGGAGCTCAGCCAGTCAGCCGCCCACTCTACAAGCTCAGTCCTTTGGAGCTGGAGGAGGTGAAGCATCAGCTGGACTACTTGTTGAAGCAAGGATATGCACGTCCATCAGAGTCACCTTAGGGAGCACCCATCATCTTTGCCCCCAAGAAAGATGGAGGATTGAGGATGTGCTTGGACTACAGGTGGCTCAACAAAGTCACCAAGAAGAACAAGTACCCATTGCCGCTTCCAGGGGAGCTCATGGATAGGCTGGCTGGAGCAAAGGTATTTTCGAAACTGGACCTGCGTAGTGGATACTGGCAGATGCCTATCAGGGAACAGGATGTGGAGAAGACTGCCTTTAAATGTCGATATGGGCAGTTCGAATTTCTTGTTTGTCCATTCGGAGTGACCAACGCACCTCCACATTTTCAGGCGGTGGTCAATGATATTTTCTGTGATATGATGGACAAATTTCTGATCGTATTCCTTGATGATCTCGTAATTTACTTGCGGAATATGGAAGAACATCAACAACACTTGAGAATGGTTTTGGCTCGTTTGAATGAGCACAAGCTGTTTGCTAAAGCGAGTAAAACACAGATAGCTGTGAGCAACACTGATTTCGTTGGTCATTGGATTTCTGGGGATGGTGTTTCACCTATGCCAGTCAAGATTCGTGCCATTCAGCAATGGAAGAAACTGGAGACTGTTACAGATATGCATAGCTTCTTGGGTATGGTCAGCTTCTATTGATGCTACATATGCCGATTTGCAGAGATAGCTGGACCATTGCACGACTTGACCAGGAAGAATATTGTTTGGCATTGGGGACCCAGACAGGAGCAGGCATTTGAAGATTTGAAGAGAGCATTGACTACTGCTCCTATTTTGATTCTTCCTGATCCTAGTCTTCCTTACTTGGTGGTGACCGACGGGAGTGATGTGGTGATTGGAGTTGTGATTATGCAGGACCAGGGTAAAGGCAACCAGCCTATAGCCTTTCTTTCACATAGATTGCGTCTTGTAGAGACCAGGTACTCCCCATACGACAAAAAGATGCTGGGGATTTCATACGCCCTCAGACAATGGAGACACTACCTGGAAGAATGTGTTGGAGGTGTTACTGTGATGACAGATCAGCAGCCAGCTACTACCTTCATGGAGCAAAAGACTATGTCTCGCACTCAGGCGCGCTGGCTGAAGAGTGGATACTTCGAGAGCATCATGCCAGTGATGAAGTATATACCAGACAAGGCCAATGTTGTGGCAGATGCACTCTCCTGCAGTTTCACAGTTCAGACTCATCCTGATTCAGTTGCCAGAGTTCAGTCTGCAGCAGTACCTTGTGTTGAGGATTCAGAACGAGAGGCATGGCTGCATTCACTGAATACAGATGCAGGTACTCGTGATGTGTTGGTGAAGCTCAAATGGGACAGGTTGTGAGGGGTTACTCAGTAGATCAACATGGGATTTAATACTACCAAGCAGCAGGGAACGAGTGCAGGATTGTGGTTCCCACCAGTAGTCAGCAGCATATTCTTAAGGAGCACCATGATGTACCGACAGCTAGACACTTGGGTGTTGAGAGGACTGTGGAGATGTTGCAACGAGTTTACTGGTGGAAGGGGATTCGTCAGTCAGTGAGGGACTACATCAGATGTTCAAGTTAGAGAATCAAGCACCAAAAGGACTTTGGCAGGCGATTCCAGTTCCAACAACTAAGTGGGAATAGATTACCACTGATCTTGTGACGGATTTACCTGAATCACATGGACATATAGCTGTTGCAGTATTTGTGGATAGACTCACCAAGTTTGTCATCTTTGTTCCTTGCCGGAAAGAGTTGAATGCAGTGGGGTATGCGAGGTTGTTTTTCGACATGTCTTTAAGATTTCAGGTCTACCTCGTGCTATCATCAGTAATAGGGACCCCAGATTTTTGAGTAAGTTCTGGCAGGAGCTATTTCGACTTCTTGGCACCAACTTGCGCATATCCACCGTGTACCATCCGGAGACAGATGGTCAGTCCGAGGTCTCCATACGCACGCTGGAGAATTTCTTGAGGCCATATGTTGAAGAGCATCCAGAGGAGTGGAGCACATACCTTCCTTTGCCAGAATTTGCAGTGAGGAATGCTATCAATGTAGCGACTAGATACAGCCCGTTTTATTTGATGTATGGGCAGCATGTGCAGGCTCCAGTGGGACTCATGGCCGAGAAGACTGTTGACACAAGGGTAGAGTCAGTGGATGCTATGGTCAGTCGGATGCAGAAGGTGGTGTCCAGTGCCATGAAGCATTATGAGAGGGCACAGGAGAGGATGGTTACAACTGCCAACAAACGTCGTCGTGATGTACAATTTCAGCCTGGAGATGAAGTTGTGGTGAGAACAACATTTTTGCCCTCTACAGCTTTCAAGCATATTTCAGTGAAGATCAGGCGTCATTACATTAGACCTTTTCAGGTGGTGAAGGCAGTTTCCTTAGCTCCATAACTCTCCAGCTACCATCCAATTGGCGCATTCATCCGACCTTCCACGTCGAGAAGCTGAAGAAGTTTGAGCACAGTGAGGAGTTCCAACGCAACGTCAGTTCACCTCCGGATTCACTAGAAGTTGAGGGCAAGCAAGAGTTTGAGGTTGAGGTAATCATCCGACATTGTGGCAGCATTTCCAGAAGACAGTCTTGGTAGCCTGGAAAGGTTATGAGCTTTATGAAGCAACCTGGGAGCCAGAGGCCAACCTCACTCATTGTTCGGACCTCGTTGCAGAATACCTCCTCAGGCTACAACAACAAGAGGCAATCACAAAGACCAGACAGAGTCGCTGAAAGAAGTGATGGACTACGAGGATACATGGATAGCAGGGGTTCATTGTGAGTTGGATCGTGGTATGGGACACGGCTAGTCTGACTTATTGTGGATTTCTGTTAGGTACGCCGTATCTTCTTTCTTGCTGGTTTTCTGGGTCGTTGGTCTCGTGGCCGAGGACGGCCACACTTGGTGTGTGGGGGGGGAGAATTGATACGGTTGCTTTGTAGATGTAGTAAATGGGAACATTTAATTAATAGCAACCTACGGATTGAGTTGTGGAACACTCGGGTGCAAAGGACAATCAAAAGGACAATTTAACTGATGTATAATCAGAGCCTTTTAATGTCATGCCCCGGGGGTCTAGTTGACTCCCCATTCATCCGACTTGTGCGCCCGCGGGAGCAACGAATCTCCCGCATTAGCTGCGACTCGTGGCGAATTTTTGCCAACGGTTCCACTAGCCAGTTGGAGGCCTTGAAGACTGCGCGGGATTGCAACTTGCGGAACGCGCAAATAGCAAAGAGCGAGAGGCACCAGCGCTAGTGTTGGCACAATGCAGCGATGGTCTCCCGGGTACAGGTGACAGGCTTCGGGGGCCAGATAATGTACTACCACTAGATTGCTCACAATGATAGGCGGGACAGCCAACGTGGGCATCCAGTGGGATGCAACGGGACTGAGATGGCATACATTAAATCCGACCAAACCTTTAGCATTTACATTGGTGGTATCAGCATAATGGCCAAGTACGGTGGGGGCGAGTACGGTCGCTAGCCATGCGCACGTGCAGACTCCCAAGTCGTTGGGCGCCTAACGTTGAGCGGCCAGCTGGGGGCGTTTCAATGGGGCCAAGAGTCTTGGCCCAAGGTCTTGGCCCAAGACCATCGCCCGTCCATTGGCAGCTCCACAGGCTATGGTTCACCACGTGTGGGGCCAAAGATCACCATGTGAGATGGGGGTTAGATCGGCGGGGCCAATAGGCAGCCGATGGGCTGGGGCCACCTCGATTGCCAACCTTAGAGGTAGCTATGCACCGCTGCATTTAGAACTGGCGGTCAGCAATAATAACAGGGATGGGTTTCGCTAGAAAACCAAAGCAAAAAACTACAGAGGAGGGGGGGTGGGGGTGGGGGGGAGATTCGTTCTCGATCTCAGTAGCAAGGGTCGATCAGGTACCGCCTAGTGATGGTGGATGCGATCTTGGCGCCGCCAAACCCAGGGCCAGTGCGCAGGGCTGAAGCAATACTGGCATTGCAGAGAGCAACCTCGATTGAGACCACACCTTATGTTGTGCTGCCATTTCTACACTAAAAACCATATCCTGTGGCTTTGCCGCCATGCAATTTTTAAAATTCCTATGCCCTGCCTGGCTCTGTGGCCTTGGGATCCTAGTTTCCCCATCATCTTTCCCAGTAGCCCTCACCTTGCGTGCACCACGCAGTGACATGCATTTTCCTTTCACCACGCAGTGGCGCCCCACTAAGTCGCGGCTTTTTGATACAACAAAATTATTGGTATGGGAAGCTTGCCCTCTTTAAGCCATGGACCAACCCTGCTGGATACCTAGGTCCTTATGGGGACCTAGGCAGGACCACCCCGGCCTACTTCCGTATCATATTGTATAATGGAATAAGGTCCGGTTGGGGTGGTGTTACCTTATCTTGGGCAGGGCATCCCCCACATTAGGCCAATGTGCGTAACATTTCGTCCCCCTCAGGGAGGTGGGACGTCCCCATCTGTTACAATCCAGGCCGTGAGGCCTAGTGGGAGTAGCCACATATGGCAAAAAGGGTATAAAAATACCCATGGGAGAACTTCAATACAAAGGTGTTGATGAGGCGTTGTGGCGAACGCCGAAACCGGTCTATGTTGCCATGAGTTCGAACCTTGCCTAAGGCAAATTGTTCCACTAGGGTTTTTTCTACGGAAAGCCTAAAGTACTGGTGTCCCAACCCACCAAAGACGAAAGTGTAACACCATCCCAGTACATAGAAAAGGGAGTAGATGCATGCGTGGCTAACAAGCCTGTTGTATATGGAAATTGGTTGTGTATCTCGTCACATGCCTAGTTAACCATGTCGTGTGAACAAACAAATATTGAAGAGAAAAAGTGGTGGTTACATGGAAAGTGTTCCTACTAACAACCCTCATTAAAACTCTTCCTTCAACCTACCGGCTGGAAAACTCAAGCTATTATATAATATACAATTTTGTACTTTATGGCCTCCCGGGTTGCACATGTCCAAGAAATGTTCAGAACATACAGGGATCACCCTGCACATCCCCCCGTGCAACCTCATCAAGCCATCCACCCATGACCACGACCACACTGGGTGTAGCCTGGGTTTTTGCATTTACCCCGACCACAAGTTATAGCGGACATAAATGGCCCGTCACCCTGTATCCTCTCACAACTCATGATGGCGATGGACATGGCATTCATGTGGCCATACTACGAATGGGATCGGTTTCCTTGATAACCAATATTCTTCTGCGCTAGAGGTGGCCACCCGGATCCGTTAATAGCGGACAGAGGTTAATTTCCGTTAATTTTTCGTTAATTAACGGAAAATAACGAAAAAAGACAAAAATTAACCAAAAATTAACGGATTTTGGATTTTTTGGGGATTTTTGGGTTTTATTCATACTTATAGTTTATGGAATTCGCTATTAGAGAGTATGTTTGTATTTTATGTCAACCTATGCATACTAGATTTTCAACTAGCCGCAGTTGTTGTGATTTTTTGGGGTTTTTTTCGACTTTTTGGATTTTTTTCGTTTTTTCTGAATTTTTCTCCCTTTTTCTATAACGGAATTTAACGGACAGCTGATAAAAATTAACGAACCGGACTTAACGGACCGGATGACACCTTTGAGTGGCCACCTCTATTCTGCGCCCAATGCAGAAGTGCCTGTCATAGACAAAGAACAAACATGTTCATGTCAATGTGCACATCTCATACTACAACCAATTTGCATATAAGCAACATGAGTTCTGCTATTCTCAAATGCTTGAACCAATTCCTATGCATTGGCAGCTACTTTTGCTGATTCCCAGTTGTTATGTTGATGGCCGTAATTTAGCCATTTAACAAGGTACTCTACAGATTCCTGTCTACGGCCACATTTTTTAATCCTCTTATCAAGGATACGTTCGACCTTGTATTCAAGTTCCTCCTCAATCTTGATAGGGACTAGTGGTGGTTGTACTCTGCCACTAGCTCTCTAAGGCTTGAGTTTCGATATATGGAAAACCGGATGTATCTTGCTCATGCTTTCTAGGAGTTCCAGTCAATATGTGACAGAACCTATCCGGTCGAGGATGGTGAAGGGCCCAATCCACCTTGGTAACAGTTTCCAGGTTCTAGAGTGCTTGAGGGTAATATATTGTATCAAAAGGAGGACATCGTCTCCTTTATCGAAAGTAGTTTGCTAGTCTCGAAAAACTACTGAACGTGCTTTATGCACTGCGGTACAGGCCAGCTCTTCACTTTCCCAATCCCTTCCAGAACTGGCCGAGTGCTCTCTTGAGATACAATATGTCCCAAGTAGTAGATCTCTTCTTTATTGAATTGGCACTTATGTAATTGGCAATATAATTTCTGTTGCCACAAAACCTCTAATACCTGTTTAAGGTGTTGTAAATACTCCTCAGTAGTTTGGTTAAACATGAGCATATCATCCAAATACACCTGAACGTGTTTGCCAATTTGGTCACCAAATATATGGTGCATCGTCTGCTGGAATATTGTTGGTGCATTTGTGAGTCCAAAAGGAAGGACCTTGAAGTCATATAATCAAAATGAGGTTACAAATATTGTTTTGGCACAATTGGCTTTATCAACACAGAGTTGATAATACCCCTGCTGCAAGTCGGTAGCCAAACATACTTTGGCCCCTTGCAGCTGGTCTAAAAAGGTAACTATCCTTGGTTTAGGCCATTTTTTCAATGGTGGCCTTATTCAATGCCCTATAATCAATACACATCTGGAGGTACAAAGAGTATTGGGCCACCAAAAGGGCTGTTGCTTTTTGTAATAAGACCTTTTTGAAGTAGATAATCTACCTGCTCTTTAATCTTATCCATTTCTTTAGGATTGTACTAAAAAGTTGGTTGCTTCACCAATAACACCCTTCCGTTCAAAATATCCCATTAGGCCATGCTCCAGACCCATTTTGGTAGCATATTTCCATTGTGTCGATCCTTGTACCATAGGCTATTGTTTGAATATCATACCATAAATTTCTTTATATTGTGCCTGATGCGGGAGCTTCGTCGCTCCCGCGGGCACATGGGTCGGATGAAACAGGGAGTCAGAATCCCCAGGCGGTTACTACATTTGTATATTATATAAGATTATATTTAATTGTTCCGTTCATTGTCCCATGTCTTTTGTAGCTACCACAGGGCCAGTTTACCCAACTCAAACCCATTTAGGGTAATCAAATATATCTAATATATCTACCAAAGCAACCGTATCAATCCCCACACACACACCAAGTGTGACCGTCCTCGGCCACTAGACCAACGACTTAGAAAACCAGCAAGAAAGAAGATACGGCATACCAACAAAAAGCTCACCATAAGTCAGGCTAACTGTGTCCCATACCACGATCCAACCTATAATGAAGCCCCTACTATCCATGTGTCCACGCAATCCATCACTTCTTTCAACGACTCTGTCTGGTCTTCTTGGTTGCCTCTTGTCACTATAGCCTGAGGAGGTATTCTGCAATGAGATCCGAACAATGACTAAGGTTGGCCTCTGGCTCCCAGGTTGCTTCATGAAGCTCATAACCTTTCCAGGCTACCAAGTACTGTCTTCTAGAAGTGCTGCCACGATGTTTAATGATTCCTTCGACCTCAAACTCTTGCTCACCCTCTACCTCTAGTGGCTCTGGAGGTGAACTGACGGTGTGCTGAAATGCCTCACTGTGCTCAAACTTCTTTAGCTTCTCGATGTGGAAGGTCGGATGGATGCACCAATTGGATGGTAACTGGAGGGTGTATGCAACTAGGGAAACTACCTTCACCACCTTAAAAGGTCCAATGTAATGACGCCTGATCTTCACTGGAATATGCTTAAAAGTTGTGGAGGGCAAAAATGTTGTTCTCACCACAACTTCATCTCCGGGCTGAAATTGTACATCACAATGACGTTTGTTGGCAGTTGTAACCATCCTCTTGTGTGCCCTCTCATAATGCTTCACAATACTAGACACCACGTTCTGCATCCTACTGATCATAGCATCCACTGACTCTACCCTCGTGTCAACCGTCTTCTTGGCCATGAGTCCCACTGGAGCTTGTACATGTTGCCCATACATCAAATATAACGGGTTGTATCGATTCGCTATGTTGATGGCAATTTTTCACTGCAAATTCTGCCAAAGGAAGATATGTGCTCCATTCCTTTGGATGCTATTCAACGTACGGCCTCAAGAAATTCTCCAATGTGTATATGGAGACCTCAGACTGACCATCTATCTCCAGATGGTATGCGGTGGACATGCGCAAGTTGGTGCCAAGAAGTCGAAATAGCTCTTGCCAAAACTTACTCAAAAATTTGGGGTCTCTATCGCTGATGATAACACGAGGTATACCAGAAATCTTGAAGAAATTGTCGAAAAACAGCCTTGCATACCCCACTGCATTCAACTCTTTCCGGCAAGAAACAAAAATAACAAACTTGGTGAGTCAATCCACAAATACTGCGACAACTGTATATCCATGTGATTTAGGTAAATCTGTCATAAGATCAGTGGTAATCTGTTCCCGCTTAGCTGTTGGAACTAGGATTGCCTGTCAAAGTCCTTTTGTGTGCTTGGTTCTCTGACTTGAACACCCGGCACTTCGGGCATGTTCTGATGTAGTCCCTCACTGACTTACAAATCCCCTTCTACCAGTAAACTCGCTGCAATATCTCCAGAGTCCTCTCAACACCCAAGTGTCCTGTTGTAGGTACATAATAGTGCTCCATAAGAATATGCTGCTACTGACTGATGGGAACCACAATTCTGCGCTCTTTCCTTACTGCCTGGTGATATAAAATCCCTTTTTGATCTATTGAGTAACCCCCCACAACTTGTCCCATGTTTAGCTTCACCAACACATCACGAGTTTTAGCATCTGTATTTAGTGAATATAACCATGCCTCTCATTCTGAATCTTCCACACAAGGTTTTGCTGCACACTGAACTCTGGCAACTGAATCAGGATGAGTTTGGACTGTGAAACTGTGAGAGAGTGCATCTGCCACCACATTGGCCTTGCCTGGTATATACTTCATCACTCACTATATACCAGTCTGGCATGATGCTCTCAAAGTATCAACTCTTCAGCCAGCGTGCCTGAGTGCAATAGTCTTTTGCTCCATAAAGGTAGCAGCTGGCTGCTGATCTGTAATCACAGTAACACCTCCAATACATCCTTCCAGGTAGTGCCTCCATTGCATGAGTGCATATGAAATCCCCAACATCTCTTTGTTGTATGGAGAATAATTGTTTTTTGCAGGACGCAATCTGTATGAAAGAAAGGCTATAGGTTGGTTGTCTTTGCCCTGGTCCTGCATAATCATAGCTCTAATCGCCACATCACTCCCATCAGTCACCACCAAGTAAGGAAGATTGGGATTAGGAAGAATCAAAATTGGAGCAGTAGTCAATGCTCTCTTCATATCTTCAAACACCTGCTCCTGTCTGGGTCCCCAATGCCAAACAATATTCTTCCTGGTCAAGTCGTGCAATAGTCTAGCTATCTCTACAAATCGGTGCATGTAGCAGTGATAGAAACTAACCATGCCCAAGAAGCTGCGCACATCTGTAATAGTCTCCAACTTCTCCCACTACTGAATGGTACGAATCGTGATTGGCATAGGTGAAACACCATCCTCAGAAAGCCAGTGACCCACGAAATCAGTACTGCTCATAGCTATTTGTGTCTTACTCGCTTTGGCAAACAGCTTGTGCTCTTTCAAACAAGCCAAAACCATTCTCAAGTGTTGTTGATGTTCTTCCATAGTCCGCAAGTAAATTACGAGATTATCAAGGAATACGATCAGAAATTTGTCCATCATGTCGCAAAAAATATTATTGACCATTGCCTGGAAGTGTGGAGGTACATTGGTCACTCCGAATGGACAAACAAGGAATTCAAACTACCCCTAACGATATTTAAAAGTAGTCTTCTCCACATCCTATTCCCTGACAGGTATCTGCCAATATCCACTACGCATGTCCAGTTTCTAAAATACTTTTGCTCCAACTAGTCTATCGATGAGCTCCTCTGGAAGTGGCAATGGGTACTTGTTCTTCTTGGTGACTTTGTTGAGCCACCTGTATTCTAGACATATCCTCAATCCTCCATCTTTCCTGGGGGTTGAAGAGAATAGGTGTTCCCCAAGGTGATTCTGATGGACGTGCATATCCTTGCTTCAACAAATAGTCCAGCTGATGCTTCACCTCCTCCAACTCCAAAAGGCTGATCTTGTAGAGTGGTCGACTGACTGGCTAAGCTCCGTCTTCCAACTCGATATGAAACTAGTGACCCTTCCGCACTGGCAGAACACCAGCTGGTAAGTCCTACACAAATACCTCACAATACTCGTCAAGTACTGCAATGATCTGCTTCAGTAGTTGAGGGCGCTTCAGCTTGCTCATATCTGATCCCTCCTAATCTTCTGGGATCGTCTCTATAGGGATGCTGTCATCATCGATTGGCTTGATCACCACCATCAGCATGTTCTTCTGGCCACTGAATGGGTTGTCCTCTGATGATGTCTTCTGCTGGTTTGGATAACTGGCCGTTGGTAGTGCCACATAATCTTGTCCCTGTAAGACCTCAATCTTGCCTGACCAGAAATCAATATAGGGGTTCTCCTTAATCAACCAAGGCAAACCAAGGAGTATGTCATGAGCCAATCCTGGGAAGATATTTGCATCAAAAGTGCTCATGAACTGACTGCAATAGAATTTCACCCCAAATACACGACCCAATGTCTCACGTGTGGTCGTGTCAGCCATCTGTAGTTTCACCGATTTCCCGTCCGGTGAAAGACCAATCCGTCGAGCAACTACCTCAGAAATATAGTTCACATTGCTCCCACTATTGACATAAGCCACAACTGCATGCCGGTTAATATTGCCTAAAATTTCGTATCCCATAAACCCAACACTGGCAAGAGGACAGACAAGTGGGGTGCGCAATCCCACCATTTCTCCCTCTACATCACCACCCCTAGCTTTGGGTGTATCAGAATTGGTCAGCCTCTCATCAAAAAAATTTTGGCTACCAGGAAGAACAAGTTGCTCAACACTATCAATCTTAGCTGTGACCCCAGCCACACAGCTATCATTGACTGCGGGGAAAAAGTCAGTGCTCACATCATTTTTCTTTCCGGTATCTACATCGTGGTCACCACTAGGAACCACACTCTGACCATCTACTGCAGTTGGGCTAGTGCGCCCAGACAGATGAACTGCCTCGGAGACCACAACAACAATTCGTGGTCCCACTAGCACAGGATTCCACTGAGGGTGGTTCACCTTTACGTACTTTTGCCCAGAAATTTCCAGCGTTCGATGACTCTCTCTCATGGCTGGATCACTTTGCTGTCTCCGGGGTAGCGTGGGCGGTGCGTGTTGCCCCGCTGCTAGTTTAACTGCTTGGTAGCCTCCTCCAGCTGCGGGCAAACACTAATGTAGTGCCCCGGACTCTTGCAGAGCCAACACACACCATGCCCATGACCGCCATCACCACGGCCGCCACCATCACTCTGTTGTCCATGACTCCTGCCTCTGCCTCTACCACTCTGCTGAGCTGCTACAACTGAATCTGATTGAGACTGAGACTGCTGCTGCTGCGGTTGGGACTAACTGACTGCCTGAACCTGATGTTGCTGCTACTGGCCACGTCCTCTACCTCGTCCACATCCACCAGACTGTCGGCCCTAACCTTTGCCCTGGCTTTGCCCCTGAAACTGCTCCCAGCCCCATGCTGAAGATTGGAAAAGATGCAATGTAGTCGTGATGGCCTGATCCAGGTCCTTTGGCACTCAAGACACAACTGTAGATGTGGCCGCCCAGCTTTTTTTCTGTTATTTAACTTCTGTAACTTTTTTGAACACAAACAATCCGTCCATCGATTTTTCGTCACTTTGCCAGGGCCGGGTTTCTGTAGCCATTCAAGCCATGTCAGCTTTCGATTTTTTGGCTCTGGAGCTGTCTGTCAAGGGGGTGTTTGTAGTAAGCGGTTTCCATAAACGCATTTTTTTTCCGCTGCCTTTCTTGGCATTCCGTTGCCATCTGTTAGGGACTTTGAGATTCCGGTAGTGTTCCGTTGGTCAGCGGCGGTTTTTGTTGGAGGCAATTTTTGCCAAGCGGATTTTTTCTTTGTGTCTAGCAACCTTTGCTTCCAGATTCGGGCCACAACACTGACATAACGAGTTCCAATATTTCAACATCCTTAAACAATGCATGTCTACCTATTTGCTGTCCACGTTGTCATAAATAAATATGGATGAATAAATAAATATATATGAATGCTGCCTCAGCCGGTACTCCTTGCCAGACAGGGGACGCAACCCGCTATTCTTTCCTGGCCATCTGTCGCAAACGCTAGACTACTGTTATTAATAGGCAATCCCCCACTGCTTTTTCCTGGCCAACCTATGGCCAGTACTCCTTGCAAATGCAAGATTATTATTATTAACACACCTTGGCCCCCACGGCAATCCCCCACTGCTTTTTCCTGGCCAACCCATGGCCGGTACCCTTTGCTAGAGTGGAGGCGCAACCCGCCATGCGCTAGAGCACACATGAACACTTGCCAACACCCATAGTACTAAGATAATCGCCTGCTGCAGTAATGAATGGCTAGTAATCCTTTGCCAAATGAACACATTCACTTGCAACAACTATAACAAAATTTGTTATGGTACGTCATGTAACGCCTTGGACTTTGATGTGGTCTTCAATGATATCTTGGACGCTAGGTTCCTGTGCCCAATTGGACACCTCGATATCCTGGTACTTGCTCCCATGCTCCCTTTGCTTTGTTTTCCCTGTGCGGTGGTCTTCCCATCTTTGGCATTGTATGTACCATCCCACCAACGACCCTCTGCAACCAGGCTGGAAACAACAACTTTTTCCTAGCCAGGACACGGCCAGTATTCCCACCGAGCAGAACAGCAATCCCCGCCCCCCCCGACATGATCTCGGACAAGCAACAGCCACCCATACACACTGCGAACCCGGCAACAACGACTTT
>CAJHUC010000124.1:0-12454 GCA_905146915.1 Ostreobium quekettii
GTTTGTTTGTTTGTTTGTTCCTTACATGGATGCATCGACATGACGTCACGGCATCGATCAATGTAGCGTACCAACCAGTGAACGAAGGGCACGTCCAGGCCCACGCATATTGCAAAACACGCCTCTAATGGCGGACACAGCTGACTTCGATTCCCAAAGCTCCCCACAGAAAACAAAAGAGAATTATCAGCATGCAAAGGGAAAGAAGGGCACGCTATTCGCTAAAGGGCTCACTGGCCTCGATGAAGCGAATTCTATCCCCCACTGATCGTAGAAAAGCTCCAAGTTTCGCGCAGTGATTTCGAACCATATCGTGCAGATTTTCTGTGTCAATACCTTCTGAGTTCAGCCATTGCAAGCGCAAATCTTCCACTTGATCACATTCAGAGAGAAAATGTGTGCGATTGTAGACCTTCCCACACAATGTGCAATCCACCATCTCATCATCATCTTGTGGAATTCGGAAGCTGCCAAAGTGGCAGTGCCCGGTCGTAGTCAGCCCACAAACAATCGCTGATAAGGAGCTCGCTGTCCATCCGGAAAGGCATTAATGAACATTGGTACCAGCAGCATGCCATCGTCGTTTCCACTCGTCTATCAGAGCTTCATCGATGAGACGCATGACTTGACGATGCTGTGCCTTTGGGATGTCCACCGAACGGCGACTCAGAAAAGTGCGTCGAAACCAAGCTCTTCCCACCTCCTCCGGGGTGACATAAGACCGATGGACAGTGGGAGGTGGAGTGCTCAGCGCAGCTCTGTGATTCCTGTACAAATATCTCACAAGAGATCTCATGATGTGCAAATTCGCTGGACCGATGCCAGCCAGTGCAAGAGACGCTTCGGTGGACGTGAACCGTTCCAAACTGAAAGCCAGTCTGGAAGCGTGTGCCAAAGCTCCATCAATTTCGTCCAGACGATACTCCACACCCAGAACTGCTGCCCAAATGGGAGCCCCATAAAACAAAGATGGGAGAATAGCTCCCTGCACCAATCGCAAAAATAGCCGTGGGTGAAGACCCCATGCCGTCCCGATGCCTTTCGCCAGTGCCCAAAGTTTTGCCCGTGCCTTAGTCACAGCCTCGTGAACATGTCGATTCCAGGTCATGTGCGCATCAAACCAAATCCCAAGATACCGAAGTTCATGGGTGTAAGGCAGCTTCACCCCATACAAAAAGGCAGCGAATTTGCTATCTACCACAATGTTTTTTGCACTGAAAGTCATGCACTCGCATTTCTTGGGGTTGAATACCATCCGCCACATGTTAGACCATTTTTCCGCTCTCCACAAGGCATGCCTCAGAGTGGGGTGAATTATTCCAGAGCGCAAGGCGCCGCATCTCCATAGAGCCAAGTCGTCAGCGAATCCCTGAGCACCAAGGCGTCTCAATGTGTTGAGGCTGCATAATAAATCGTTGATGTAAACTAAAAACAGCGTGGACGAAAGTGGTGATCCCTGGGGGACGCCGCACTGTGTATGAATCTTCTTCAGATAATCTCCCACCTCAAGACATGCAACCCTTTTACTCAAGAAAGACTGGACCCAACCCACTAGATATTCTTCGATTCCTATTGTCTCTAATTTGCACAATAAACCGGTATGCCAAACAGTGTCGTACGCCGCCTGTAAATCCAACGTTACGAGTTGCACTTGATCGCCCCTTCTGAATGCCGAATACACATCATTTACCAATCGCATGCAGGCAGTGAGAGTTTGCCTTTTTCTTCGAAACCCATATTGATGATGTGACAGCAAATCTCTGGTCTCCAGCTGATCCATTAGTCTTTTGTTGACGATTCTCTCCAGCCCTTTGCCCATGTGAGAAAGTAGACTGATTGGTCGGTAGCTGCGAGGATGGTTGTACGCTGATTTGCCCGGTTTTTTGAGTGGGATGACCTTGGCCGTCCTCCAAGCTCTAGGAAAGTACTGAAGAGACAAGGAAGCTGTGTAGATTCGCGCCAGCCATGGAGCAAGAAAGCGCAGGGTCTGTCGGAACACCTCCACAACGATGAAGTCCAATCCAGGGGCTGCCTTGCGTTTCATGGACTTAATCGCCTTGGTTACTTCTTCCACGGTCACTACCACTGATGCAGGATCCCCAGGGGGTCTGTGAGTGCTCCAAGCAAAGTCGATGTCGTGTTGAATTTGCAGTGTGGCTGGTCGTAGAGATGGGAAGAAAACTGATGATAGGGCGGCTGCTTTGCCTTCATCAGAGATTATCATTTGCCCGTCAAGCTCCAAATGTTCCACAGCAGCAAAGTCATCTCCTCGTCGAGTAAATTTCTTGAACAGAGTCCACATGTCGTCAATGGAGGTTTCAGAGCAGAGACGTCGCCAAGAGTCGCGCTTGGCCATCGCCAAATCTTGTCGAAATTTGCGTCTTGATCTGAGAAAACGTTCCCGTGCATAAACTTGTCCTGTTCGTGTCCACCTCCGACGCCAATGATTCATCTCTGAGCGGCTGGCACTCAGACCTGGATGCCACCACGGACGAGAGAATTGGCACAAACGCTTGTGTGGGACCGTTTGATGAATCGCCGCTTGTATACAGCCCGTCACTTGAGCCACAGCAGAATCAAGCTCGATAGTCGTCAAAATGGGCTGATCGGGTGTCAATCCCAAGAGCGATTGTAGTGTCTCTCGAAAATGATTCCAATCTGTCTTGATCCAGTCCGGCACTCGTCTCACTCTCGTACGTGTGGGAGCCAGGTCGATCACTGTTTGAATGAGTCGGTGATCGGATGCCACGTTAGTCGATGCACAGACTGTCCAGTTGCTGACTCGAGATGTCAAAGAAGGGGAAGCTGCCGTCACATCAATCCAAGATCGCTGGTCGTTGTCCCCAACATAAGTGGGGGGGGAATCGCTGTCATTAAGAACCAGCATGTTGCCTTCAGCCAGCGCAGCTTCGACATTCTGGCCAACTTGATCGAGTCGAGTAGTGTGCGGTCCCCAAAGAGGGGAATGTCCGTTGGAGTCCATACCCACCAGCCGTAGTTTTGATTTGCTCATTGCCATATTGAGTCCAGACGAGAGCTGATCCAAGCCTTCACTTGTAGTATACTTAATGTATGAAGAAAACGCCCACAGATCTCCCACACTGGTTTTGATGATGCAGCCACAGATTCGGGCTCCGGTGATGTCAATTGATGTAGAACTCAAAGACGATTTCACCATGATAGCTGTCAGAGGCTCATCGCCCGTTGCCAAGAAAATTCTGTAGCCTCGCAAAGTCCATTTCCGTCGTGTCAAAATGACGGGGGGCTCTTGGATGAGGAGAATGTCGATGTTCCTTTCCATCACAATGATGCCAAGCAGTTCCATCGCTGACGGCTAAAACGTCGCGACATCCGTCTAATCGCCGCCGCCTATCCATCATGCAGGGAGAACGCCGGGTGGAACTCGGGTCGAGGCGAAGGCCGACCACACGTGGCTTAATCGCAACGTGGGAGGGTCGTGACGGCCTGACGCCATGCACGCACCATCTCGCCGTGATCGACACAGCCGCTGCCTTGCTGCAATCGACGCTGACAGCATGCCATACACCGCCACGGGTCAGAAATTTCAAGGCTATCGTTTGACTCAGGCATCCGGATGCGTTTTGGTCGCCTCCCAAAGAGTCATCACGCACCCTCATTTGCATCCTCTGAACACGAAGAGCACGTAGGTGAGGCTGGGCTGCCTCCGGCAGTGCTTTGGCTGTGCCATCAATGATGGCGCTGGTCACTTCTGCGTCATCGAGATGCAGGGGCACACCCGTGACGACGAGGGAACTGCCGGTCCCTGGAGGGTTAGTGGCCAATGTCCATTCACCAAAGGGGCTGACAGGGAAGGGCTTGGTGCCCTGACTGCGTAGCAGCTGTGCAGAGTCGGCGGATAACTCGACCTTGACGGCGCCAGTAGGCAGACGTGCAATCTGTGTCACGCTGAATTGACGTTCAGTGTCACTGTCAGGGAAAAGGCCTTGGAGGGCCTCGCCAAATATGTAATCCGGGAATGACTGAGTGGCCGTCTTCTGATCAACCGGGCGCAGAATCAGAGTGCGGTCGTCGGCCCATGAAGTGCGAGGTCGCTGGGGGCGTGACGGTGGCGCATTTGCAGCGATGTCACGCCAGTTGCGGGGCAGGGAGGCGCGCATGGAATCCTGGGTCGGTCGTGAAACCGATGGCTGCGTAGGCTGAGATTCGGCATGGGCGATGGCTGTCTTGAGGTTCGTTGCTGACATACCAGCCAGGACGGCCTTCATCAGGCCCAGTGCATTGTCGACTTTGGTGGCATGTGCAGAAGTCGCGGAGTCCTGTCCGAGTCGCGCGTCTTCCTGAATGGCTCGTTGAATCGCGGCCAGGGCACCCACTGACTGCTCAAGCACTGGGGCAAGACGGCGAAGATCGCCCCTAAGCTGTTGAAGCGAGGCTTGGCCGCGTGCTGCATCGTCCTGATTGGGGGCTGCTGCGCGTGGTGGTGGACGATTTTGGTGTGACGATCTTGGAGCAACCGGGCCATGGGGCGCATGAGGCAATGAGGGCGCTTGATCCCCTGAAGGGGGCTGGTCAGGCCTTTTGCGCTGAGAACGCTGGCGCCGCACCTCGTGCCAATCTTCCATATCCTCATCATCGACCGGGGTTTGCTCGTCGACCAGCGATCGAGCAGCAGCCAACGGCGAAGAGTTCCCGCGCTTTGGCGATGCTGCCAGACTGTTCGCCTCTCCCGCTCCAATCGGGGCTGCGCTCGACCGTTCTTTGAAGGGCGCGAGGTCGGCAGCGCGCCAGCCATGTTGCACGCTCTTGGCCGCATTCCAGAGAGAATCGCTAACGGCCACTCCATCCGCGTTGGTGTCGCCTCCCGCCGTCAGAGCCTGCCAAACGATATCTCGACGAGCAGGGACGCCGCCTTCACGATTTCCACGGGGCAGGCCCTTCAAGAAGAGTACCGCATCCAACTGGGGCCCCTTGAGGCTGTCCACGTCTGCCCTTGTGACCGTGGGCATCGTCCTCGCCCCCCAAGGGAGGGAGGGGCGGCAGAGTTTGTTGTTTGTTTGTTTGTTTGTTTGTTTGTTTGTTCCTTACATGGATGCATCGACATGACGTCACGGCATCGATCAATGTAGCGTACCATCCAGTGTACAAAGGGCACGTCCAGGCCCACCTCTAGAACCGAAAACACGCCTCTAATAGCGGCCACTGCTGCCACCGAACCCCTGGAAACTCCCCCACAAAACAAGAGAAAATGTCGGCAAGCCAAGAATCAGAGTGATGGGCTATTCCTCGTTCACCTCTGTTGAGCAAATGCGGTCACTCGCTGAGCTCAGAAAAGCTCCCAATGGGCCGCAATGTTTCCAAACCAGATTGCGCAGATTCGATGTATCAATCCCGTCTGAATTTAGCCACTTCGCGTGTACACCGATCACCCCGATGCAATCCACAAAATGATGGTCCCAAGCCCAAAACCAATGAAATCCAATGCCATACCAAGCAATACGAGCCGTACAGAATGGTCAGACTGAGCCAGAAAAGAGAAGGCCAGATTGCACTCAGCTGCTCGAAAAAAACCATCCCATGGTACTAAATCGTGGCGACCATGTCATGCCAGAACCATGACGGATCCCCAGAGATTACCATGCCAAAATAGATGGAAGGTGGCGAAGGATGGAGTGGCTACCCCCCGCCACACATTGCACTACAGCCTCCGCGCACCCAAGCCGAGATTCAGGACCAAACAATATCACGCGCGCGCCTCCGTCCGCCTCGTCCAACACACTCACAATCAAACCAAAAGATTGTTCCAATTTCGCAATTGAACGACCTCCGCGTCCCACCAGGTGAGGCACGGCGGCCTTCGAGATGGGGATCACCCGCGCATCTGCCGTGGAGAGCCCGGCGGGTGAGAGCCAAGCCCAAGGCTCAGTGGCCGTTAGCTGGGGTGTCGGGGAAGGGGCAGAGGGCTCCGCGGCGGCATGTGATTGCAACCTCTCGATCAGCGCTGCTGGCACCTCGATGCGTTGCAGCTCGGAGGCTGCAACAAGCTTGTTGGTTCGCCCGTCGGACACCTCCACTCGAAGTGCGTCCGTTCCTTCACGCGAATCTCCGGGGATCGCCCCCCCCGCGCGCTCCCACACCCGTGACCAGTACTGTCACAAACTGCTCCCCGCCAGAATCGGCGACTTCGCGGAGGATCGCTGTGTCGCCCGATTGGAAATTGCTTTGTGTAGACGCAGGCGGGGAAGAGCGCCAGCCAGAGTCCGCCATGTCTGAGTCGTTGGAGTCCGAGTCGCGCTGAGCAGGCGGCCTTGCCATCCGCGACGGCGCTGCATTGGGGCCAACGGAATTGCGTTCGCAAGGCCTGCATGCATGCGAACGAGGCGTGGCGACCTCGCCGCGCGATTGAGTCACAGAAAGAGGCGGCGAGCAAAGGGCAGATGCAGCGCCAGAGTGACCATCGTGTCGCGCCCCTGCCCGAGGAACGATGGGCGCACCGCCGTCAAGCGGAAAGATGCAACCTTCGGCCGCCAAATCGGACTTCGCCATGCTCTCCAAAAACTCCACGCCCATTGCGGTTCTATCCCGAAGCTCGACCAGCGGCTTCCCCGGCTGGTAAGGGCGCCGAAGAGCGCCAGCCTTTAGCAAGAAGAGGGGCGTGTCCCCCGCACAGCGAGGCGGGGTCGGAGCTCCTCCACCAGGGGACTCGCGCAGCCGCGGATGTGACGATCCAGCCATTGCCATTCAAACGGGTGAAGGAAAACCCGACCAATCAGAAGGAACCACCCTCGGAGAGCCCTCAGGGGCCGGTCAGGGGCGGACAAGCGCAGCCAACCGCGGCGAGCAGCCGCGGGCGCGAGAGGAGCGGGAGCGCGCGGGAAGATTGTTTGTTTGTTTGTTTGTTTGTTTGTTTGTTTGTTTGTTTGTTTGTTTGTTCCTTACATGGATGCATCGACATGACGTCACGGCATCGATCAATGTAGCGTACCATCCAGTGTACAAAGGGCACGTCCAGGCCCACCTCTAGAACCGAAAACACGCCTCTAATAGCGGCCACTGCTGCCACCGAACCCCTGGAAACTCCCCCACAAAACGAGAGAAAATGTCTGCAAGCCAAGAATCAGAGTGATGGGCTATTCCTCGTTCACCTCTGTTGAGCAAATGCGGTCACTCGCTGAGCTCAGAAGAAACTCTATGGAGCCTGTGTTTCCAAAGCAAATTCGCGAGTGGAATGTGTATCTGTCCATGCAATTTTAGCCACTTCTCGTGTAAACCGATCACCCCGATGCAATCTACGAAAAGATGGTCTCAAGCCCAAAAACCAAAACCAATGAAATCCAGTGCCATACCAAGCAATACGAGCCGTACAGAATGGTCAGACTGAGCCAGAAAAGAGAAGGCCAGATTGCACTCAGCTGCTCGAATAAAACCATCCCATGGTACTAAATCGTGGCGACCATGTCATGCCAGAACCATGACGGATCCCCAGAGATTACCATGCCAAAATAGATGGAAGGTGGCGAAGGATGGAGTGGCTACCCCCCGCCACACATTGCACTACAGCCTCCGCGCACCCAAGCCGAGATTCAGGACCAAACAATATCACGCGCGCGCCTCCGTCCGCCTCGTCCGACACACTCACAATTAAACCAAAAGATTGTTCCAATTTCGCAGTCGCACGACCTCCGCGTCCCACCAGGTGAGGCACGGCAAACTGCGGGATGGAGATCACCCGCGCATCCGCCGTGCTAAGCCCAGCGGGTGAGAGCCAAGCCCAGGGCTCAGTGGCCGTTAGCTGGGGTGTCGGGGAAGGGGCATAGGGCTCCGCAGCGGCATGTGATTGCAGCCTCTCGATCAGCGCTGCTGGCACCTCGATGCGTTGCAGCTCGGAGGCTGCAACAAGCTTGTTGGTTCGCCCGTCGGTCACCTCCACTCGAAGTGCGTCCGTTCCTTCACGCGAATCTCCGGGGATCGCCCCCCCGCGCGCTCCCACACCCGTGACCAGTACCGTCACAAACTGCTCCCCGCCAGAATCGTCGACTTCGCGGAGGATCGCTGTGTCGCCCGATTGGAAATCGCTTTGCGTAGACACAGGCGGGGAAGAGCGCCAGCCGTTGTCCGCCATGACTGAGTCGTTGAAGTCCGAATCGCGCTGAGCAGGCGACCTTGGCATCCGCGACGGCGCTGCATTGGGGCCAACGGAATTGCGTTCGCAAGGCCTGCATGCATGCGAGCGAGGCGTGGCGACCTCGCCGCTCGATTGAGCCACAGAAAAATGCGAGGAGCAAAGGTCAGATGCAGCGCCAGAGTGACCATCGTGTGGCGCCCCAGCCCGAGGAACGACGGGCGCACCGCCGTCAAGCGGAAAGATGCAACCTTCGGCTGCCAAATCGGACTTCGCCAAGCTCTCCAAATACTCCACGCCCATTGCGGTTCGATTCCAAAGCTCGACCAGCTGCTTCCCCGGCTGGTAAGGGCGTCGAAGAGCGCCAGCCTTCAACAAGAAGAGGGGCGTGTCCCCCCCACAGCGAGGCGGGGTCGGAGCTCCTCCACCAATGGACTCGCGCAGCCGCGGAAGTGACGATCCGGCCATTGCCAACCAAACGGGAAAGGGAAAACCCGACCAATCAGAAGGAACCACCCTCAGCGGAGGAAATCCCCTCAAGAACCGGTCGAAGGGCGGACAACGCAACAGCGGCTGGCAGCGGCGCCGCAGCGCGTGAGGCCCTTAGCGAGGAGATTTTGTTGTTTTGTTTGTTTATTTGTTTGTTTGTTTGTTTTTGTTTGTTTGTTTGTTTGTTTGTTTGTTTGTTTGTTTGTTTGTTTGTTTGTTTGTTTGTTTGTTTGTTTGTTTGTTTGTTTGTTTGTTTCTTCCTTACATGGATGCATCGACGTGACGTCACGGCATCGATCAATATAGCGTACCATCCAGTGTACAAAGGGCACGTCCAGGCCCACCTCTAGAACCGAAAACACGCCTCTAATAGCGGCCACAGCTGCCACCGAACCCCAGGAAACTCCCCCACAAAAACAAGAGAAAATATCTGCAAGCCAAGAATCAGAGTGATAGGCTATTCCTCGTTCACCTCTATTGCGCAAATGCGGTCACTCGCTGAGCTCAGAAAAGCTCCCAATCGGCCGCTATGTGTCCAAACCAGAGTGCACAGTTTCGATGTATCAACCCCTTCTGAATTTAGCCACTTCGCGCGCAAATCGATCACCCCTGTGCAAACCTAAAACCAATTAAATCGAGAGCCATACCATGCAATACGAGCCGCACAGAATGGTCAGACTGAGCCGGAAAAGAGAAGGCCAGATTGCACTCAGCTGCTCGAATAGAACCATCCTATGATACTAAACCATAGCGACCATGTCATGCCAGAACCATGACGGATCTCCAGAGATTACCATGCAAAAATGGATGGAAGGTGGCGAAGGAATGAGCTGCCACCCCCCGCCACACATCGCACCACAGCCTCTGCGCACCCAAGCCGAGATTCAGGACCGAACAATATCACGCTCGCTCCCCCGCCCGCCTCGTCCAACACGCCCACAATCAAACCGAAAGATTGCTCCAATTTCGTGATCGAATGACCACCGCGTCCCACCAGGTGAGGCACGGCAGCCTGTGGGATGGGGATCACCCGCGCCTCCGCCGCGCAAAGCCCGGCGGGTGAGAGCCAAGCCCAAGGCTCAGTGGCCGTTAGCTGGGGTGTCGGGGAAGGGGCAGAGGGCTCCGCAACGGCATGTGATTGCAGCCGCTCGATCAGCGCTGCGGGTACCTCGATGCGTTGCAGTGCAGAGGTTGCAACAAGCTTGCTGGTCTGCCCATCGGTCACCTCCACCCCCACATTCAATGTGGGAGAACGAATTTCAGTCGGTGGCCGGTTGAGACGCGAGGTTGCAGTCTTCGCTGGGAGTGTCCAGGAACACTACCCTCTGCATCTTCGTTCACTCCCTTGATAATAGTGTCAGGGACCCACTCCCATCAAAGGTGAGGAAGGCATAGGAGTTGGAGGATGGACCCAAGTACAAGGACCTGCTCAAGGACCTCGGGGTGAGTGACACGGCGAAGGAGCATTGACTCCCCCAGTTCCTGCTCATGACACATGCCATCTCCGATGAGGCAAGGGTGGGGGGCTTCGGCAACACGATGCTGAAAAAGACAACATTGGCGCATGCCCTTCTCTGCAGGGGGCTGACTGGCTCAATCAAGGAGCGCGAGGCAACTTTGCTGACCTTCCGACTCCGAGCCGGGGACCTCGTGTTCAACACAGAAGCCCAGGTCCTCATCCGGCCAAATCAGAAGGACAACCTGATTTTAACTGGGGCGGGGACCGGGCTTTCATTCATGACCACCGATGAGGCGGACTTCCTGGAGCCATTCCTCCGGGCCTCCCGCCTCTGGATATGGTGGTAGCCCCCCCTCCTCTACAGCAGGTTTGACGTCCTCGGCTACCTCCAAGCCGTTGTCATCACCCCGCTGTGGGAGCTGGCGTACATTGTTGGGACGGTGAGTGCATTGAGCCACTAGGCCCAGCAATGTTCGCCTGTGTTTGCGCATGTGGCGCGCAAAGGTTGTCCTCCCTCGTGTTCTCCTATGCCTTTTTTCCGTCAACTACGTGGTTCTCAAAATGTCCTCTCCTGATGGGTTCCACTTTGACCATGATAGCATTCCCCAATTCAAGTGGCAAGTGCTTGTGGTGCGCAGGCGGATCCTCGGCAGACGGCGGAGATCACCTAGAAGCAGGTCGAGTTCGACCTGCAGGGGGAGGACACCTGGGCGGCGCTGACGGACGGCGCTGGTTTCACCGGCACCAAGATATTAGACGTCTTGAAGCAGTTCATAGGGACCCGGGGTAGGGGCTGGCGGTGGGACCTGTACAACGCCCCCAGGTTTTTGATCAGAGACGCCGACACTGGACGCCATGATGCCCACACGTGGATCCCCGGCAAGGAGACGCCGGTAGTGCCCCCACCCCTCATTGAGGATGAAGAGGAGGGCAGTGGTAGGGCACACACCATGGCCTTCCTGCACCCTGCCGGGGACATTGACTTGGCGACAAACCACACACACCTCCCCGATGCCATGGCTAGGGCTCCCTCAATGACGTTCATGGGTAATGTCTACCACGCCATGCCGGGAAGGGAGGGAAGCGAGAAGGAGTCTAGCAGGCGAGAGTTGGCCTGCGGGTTTCTGCCCTAGCGACCAATGCAAGTGGCGCGATGGGTCGTCCCTAGGCTGGGGGTGGACTTTGGCCACCAGGATCCCCAAAAGCTCCTAGCTTATTGGAAGGTTGTGAGGGCAAGGCTCGTCAATTGTGACGCGTGGGAGTGGGATGCCTACAAGCTTGCGGAGGGATGGACCCAGATCGAGGTGATCCTGATCGACCCACCATTTGGGATGGACAAGCACGACCCGGAAGTCGGCCTGGCTTGGGACACGCCCGGGTAGCGTTGGGGCAGTGCAGACGTCCTGAAGGTGCTAGATGCCTGGCATGCGTCGGAAATCCTGCCCCCCCTCTGCTTCCCATATCAACGGACTCCGTTGAACGGAGTGCGCCACTTCAACATGGCGACTTACACCCACCACGAGGACATGGAGTCCATGCTTGAGGCACAACTGAGCCAGGGCCAACGACTACCCTATTAAAGGGCACTTTCTGATCAAAATGGGTCAGGACGCGAAGGCCCACCTCCGCAAAGGGTCCAAGACGCCGGGCCACGGCATCCCAATCCTGGTGGTGAAGTTCAACCACGGCCAGGAAGGGGTGAGGGCGGACGACCTCAGGGGCCGGCTGGGGGGAAGGATGACCTACTTCTTCCCCAAGCCGGAAATGCTGTCAAAGTGTGGGAGGCACAAGCTGGACGTGCTGCTGGTCGGGGACTACAAGAGGAAGGTCAACTGGAAGCAGAAGTCCCTAGAAGAATTGCGGCTTCTGGTGCGTCTCCTAACCCCGAGCGTGGGCCCTGTGCTGAGCCTGTGCAATGGCACCACCACGGCAATGGTCGCTGCCCTTCTGGAGGGACGCGACACGCTTGGGTTTGAGACGGACGCGGTGGTTAATAACTGTGCCGCTGCCTTCAGACCCTCTTCCACCATGAGGGCCAGCTATTAGAGGTGGCCCCATCTGTCCGTCCCCAACAGAATTTGTTTGGCTCCGTTAAAATTCTGTACAATCAACAGAATTTATGAGGGAGCCACAGAGAAAAAAAGCGTTTTACAGAAACGGGTAGGGCCATACTGACGTCAGCATAGACAACTACAGAAATCCACACAGCCTTACAGAATGAAACCAAGTGTTACAGAATTCGCGCCACCGTCTACGGATGATAGGCACCCGCAACAGAACCGCTGACCGACCACAAAGGTCGACAGAATTCCATAAAAAATCGATGGCAATCGCTGCCAGGAAGGGCCCGCACTTATGATTTATAGTATGCTGTGATGATGTGTTCTGTGTGTGTGCTGCCTCCA
>CAJHUC010000125.1:0-15891 GCA_905146915.1 Ostreobium quekettii
TGAAGGGGCGATCTATCCATCACCATGGCACACCATGATGGTCAACCAGTTATGATGGGAGAGGAGGAAGCTCGCCAGGCGGAGGAGCGTTACCAGAAGTTGATGCAGGAGGTCAACCAGACCCGCGAACGGAATCAACAACTGGAGCGGGAGATGGCCATGCTGCATGAGGAGAGGCAGGCTGCCGAGTATCGAGGTGACCGCCGATCTTGTTCTCTAGCTCGGGATATGGCCGAGTTGACTGCCGAATTGATTTCCGGTCGTGGAGTGGCACCAATGGGCGTGAAAGTGGAGAAGCCTGAGACCTATGACGGTGCCAAGTATCGTGATATCGACACATGGTTGTTCCAAGTGGAGGAGCACATGTCGTTGACTGGAATACCTGTCGCCTCTCGTGTTGGATATGCTGCATCGCTGTTGAGGGGTCATGCTGCCATGTGGTGGCGTGAGTTGTGCGAAAGTGGCAATCGAGTGAACGATTGGGACGAGTTCAAGAGGGATCTGCGTCGACAATTCCGAATGGACAATCTGATTCGCCGGGCGAGGGATGAGTTGTATGCCCTCCGGCAAAGGGAGAAAGAGCCTGTGTCGGACTTTCTGCATAAGTTCCGGCAAGTGTGTATTCGGATCGACGATCTCTCGGAGGCGGAAAAGCTGGACAAGTTCCTTCGGGCTTTGAACACAAATGTCCGGATGCAAGTGGAGTTGAAAGAGCCAACAACGTTTGAAGAAACTGCAAGATATGCCAACCGAGCTGACAATGTGCTTACTCGAGTCTCTGGCCAAGGCACGGGTGGAAAGCCAAGTTGGTTCAAGGGCAATTCGTCGCATGGTGGATCGAACGTTGGTGGACTACGGACCTTTCAACCGAAGTCGTCTGGAGGACCAGAGCCGATGGAAATTGGAACAAGCTATGTCCAGAGGAAGCCTTTGACTCCAAAAGAGAAGAAGTACCTTCGAGACAACAAGGGGTGCTACTTCTGCCGCAAGGTCAACGCAGGACACTGGAGCAGGGACTGTCCCATGAAGAAGAACAAGTCTGGAGGAAGGCAGGGAAACTTCAGCGGTCGTTGAATATCGGGGACAACGACCGGACAACACCCGACTCAATGAAAGGGCCAGATGACAAGGATGGCCAAGTGATGGTGGCAGAAGGGACTAAGATTTCGCCACCGGCTACTCTTGAAGACGCTGGACCCGCAAAAGTGTCAGAGCCAGTGATTGAGTATGGGTCTATCGCTCGGATGGTTGAGAAAGCTGGATCTGACCAAGCAAAAAGCATGCTACATTTTGAAGCCCCGCGGGCGGACGCCGTTCCTAGAAGGGAGACGGTACATGAGGTTGCCGCTGCAACTCATGATTGGGTTGGTGTCTCTGATCAAGATACCAACAAACTGGGATGTGTTGAGTCCGGATATGCAAGTCTTCTGGTAGACACACATCAACTTGGAAGTGTTGAGTCCGGAGAAGCGAATCTTCCGGTAGACACACTTCAACCAGTCTGTCCTCAAGAATCCACCTCTACAAAGGATGTACCTAGCGATGGCGATACCTGTGAGATGGAATGCTACGTTGGGAAGTCCGTGGATGAGGCAGAATCTAGAGGTGGCCACCCGGATCCGTTAATAGCGGACAGAGGGTAATTCCGTTAATTAATCCGTTAATTAACGGAAAATAACGGAAAAAGGCAGAAATTAACCAAAAATTAACGGATTTTTGGATTTTTTGGGGATTTTTGGGTTTTTTTCATACTTATAGTTTATGGAATTCGCTATTAGAGAGCATGTTTGTATTTTATTTCAACCTATGCATACTAGATTTTCAACTAGCCGCAGTTGTTGTGATTTTTTGGGTTTTTTTCGATTTTTTTGGATTTTTTTTGTTTTTTTCTGAATTTTTCTCCCTTTTTTTGTAACGGAATTTAACGAACAGCTGATAAAAATTAACGAACCGGATTTAACGGAGCGGATGGCATCTTGAGTGGCCACCTCTAGCAGAATCAGGTGTGTCAATGTCCGTGACACAACTGTTGTGTATTTCGGGAGAAGTTAATGGTGTCCCTGTCAAATTTCTGGTGGACAGTGGAGCCAGTGGAAACTTCATCAGTGAGCATCTTGTGAGTGAGCATGACTTGAGAACAGTGAGAAGTCATGAAAAGATGCAAGTGCATTTGGCGGATGGATCAATGAGAGCATCCAATCGCGTTGTGAAAGATGCACAAGTGAGCTATGAGGAGCATGCCGAGTTCTTGGATTTCCATGTGATGAAACTTCCCAAGTATGATGCGATCTTGGGGAAGTCATGGTTGGATAGATGGAATCCAAGCATCGATTGGAGAGCCGGCACCATAAGCATTCGAGTGGGGAAGAAGACGGTCGTTTTGAAGAGCGACTACCCTACAAAGGAGTGTGCCAAGCTTTCAAGTATCTTTGGGAAACGGGCGATGAGTATGCAAGTCTCAGCCCAGAAGATGAAGCGGCTTGCTCAACACGAAGACGTGTATGTGGCCATTGTGAGGCCAATCGATGAAGACAAGACGGAAGAACAAGAGTGCAAGGAAGTGAACGCAATCGTGGAGTTGGATGATGCTAAGATCGATACACCATTTCCAAGAGAAGTCAAGGAGATACTGGTGGAATATTCGGATGTTTTTCCGGCGGAGCTACCTCGAGGTCTACCACCGAAGCGTGCTGTGGACCATCGCATTGAACTAACTCCCGGGACAGAGCCACCTCATCGAGCACCCTACCGGATGTCTACTCAAGCATTGGACGAGTTGAAGACTCAGTTGAAGGAGCTGACGGAGCATGGGTATATTCAGCCTTTTGTTTCACCTTTTGGAGCTCCCGTCCTTTTCGTTCCAAAGAAGGACGGTAGTGTCCGAATGTGTGTGGACTACCGGGCTTTGAACAAGGCGACCATTCGGAACCGCTACCCATTGCCCCGTATCAAAGAACTTCTCGACCGCTTGGGTGAGGCAAGTTTTTTCACGAAGATCGACTTGAGGAGTGGCTACCACCAGATCCGTGTCCATCCAGATGACGTGCTGAAGACAGCCTTCAGGACAAGATACGGGCACTTCGAATTTCTCGTGCTACCTTTTGGCTTGACAAATGCTCCGGCTACGTTCATGTATTTGATGCATAGCATTTTCAGGGAGCATCTCGACACCTTTGTCATCATCTTCTTGGATGACATCTTGGTGTATAGCCAATCGTTGGAGGAGCACAAGGTGCACGTCAGGAAGGCATTGGAAATTTTGAGAGAGCACAAGCTCTATGCGAAGATGACCAAGTGTTCGTTCTTTCAGCAAGAAGTCGAATATTTGGGTCATATTGTTGGCATCGATGGAGTGAAGCCCGATCCTGCAAAGATCAAGTCTATCAAGGAGTGGAAGCAGCCGGAGAACTTGAAGGAGCTGCAAAGTTTCCTTGGATTGGCGGGATACTATAGAAGATTCATCCAAGACTTCGCAAAGATTGCTACACCTTTGACAAACTTGACAAGGAAGAAGACTCCCTACAAATGGACTTCAAGCGAAGATGCAGCCTTCAAGGAATTGAAGACCAAGCTGACCGAGGCACCTGTATTGAAGATTGCTGATCCTGACCGAGATTACGTTGTGACCTGCGATGGGAGTGACACGGCTGTGGGAGCTGTGTTGAGTCAAGTTCATGACTCTGGTGATCATCCTATGGCATTTGAGAGCCGGAAGATGAATTCAGCAGAGGTGAACTACCCAACTCATGAGCGGGAACTCTTGGCAGTGATTCATGCGTTGAGGACTTGGAGGCACTACCTAGAAGGCAAGAAGTTCAAGGTCATCACGGACCACTACTCCTTGAAGTACCTCATGACACAACCGAACCTGTCAAAGCGACAAGCAAGATGGCTGGACTTTTTGGCCGAGTTCAAATATGAGTCCATGGTTTGCCGAGGACCATTGTGTCGGATCGTGACAGCAAGTTCATGAGCCATTTGTGGAAGGAAGTATTCAAGAATATGGGAACAACTTTGGCAATGTCGTTGGGATTTCATCCTCAAACTGATGGCCAAACGGAAAGGGCCAACCGCGCAATTGAGGAGATCATGAGAGCGTTCGTGGGAAGATGACACAACGACTGGGATCAACGGTTGAGCATGGTGGAGTTCGTCTACAACAATGCCGTGCATTCTTCAACTGGATTTACGCCTTTCTACCTTTGCTACGGGCGACATCCAGTGAACCCTGCAAACTTGTTGGCTGGAGCAGAGACAAGGAACGGCACAGCAGAGGAGTGGATGGAAACTTTGTCCAAGGATTTACTGCATGCACGCGACAACTTGACGAAGGCTCAAGAGCGACAGAAGCGATATGCGGACAAGAAGCGAAGACCTTTGGAGTTGCATGTTGGTGATGAAGTTCTGCTATCTACCAAATACCTCAACATCGCTGGAGCTGGACCAAGCCACAAGTTTGGACCGTTGTACATTGGACCGTTCAAGGTGGCGGAGTGCTACACGACAGCCTACAAGCTGAAGCTGCTGGCGCACATCCGAGTGCATCTTGTCTTCCATGTTTCTCAACTGAAGTTGTACCAAGCGCCAAAGGACGCCAGAAGACGTTCCCAACCTCCTGACGCAATCATCTCTACGGACGGCCATGAGGAGTACTTCGTCGAGGAAATCGTCAACCATCGACTGCGAAAGCGCGGACATCGAACCGTCAAGGAGTACCTCGTCTTTTGGGAAGGCTACCCTGCCCATGAAGCGACTTGGGAGCCTGAAGACAACCTCCAAAACGCGCAAGAGAAGATCCAGGAGTACTACGGCCGCATTGAGAACAATGCTTAGTTTAAGGGGGGGAGATTGTAGTGACTGGACACCGTATTGTACATTGACGGGTAATTAGATGACTTAGATGGGTTAGATGCGTCCATCTGAGTCTAGAAATGTGTTAATCATGATCGCCACGTTCATCTTGTTAAATGGGTTAATTTTCGGTATAATGAGGTAATTAAGGCAATTTAGACCATTTAGCCCATTTCTGGCCATTTGGGGCATTATTCCTTGATGGAACCGGTGTGATGATGAACATTATAGCCTATTATGATGTAGTGCGCGGTCATGGGCGGAAGGGAGCCGCCAGGAAGTGGTGGAGTACACTCCAAGGGATTATGGGGTTAATCCGGCAGTACGGGCACCTGTCAGGTACCCGCATTACATTGGATCACAGGTACAAGCGCCCCTACGGCTATGGTACATTGGAGGGACGTGGTATAGCTTGGGGAAGCCGCCTGGCATTACTAGAGGTACGCCAAGGGGCTAAGGGACCATGTGAGTGGCTCTCCAAGGGCCGAGGTGACTTTACAGGAGGCCGAGGGTGGCATGACATGAGTGTATTGGACATTACAGGAGGCCGAGGGTGCCATGACGAGAGGGGGAGCGCGCCACCTATAAAAGTGGGCACCCCATAGGCCATTTGTCTTAGTTCGCCGGTGCACTCGACCTTGTCTGGACCAGGGGGCCCACCACCATTGTAATACATTGCCGACTGCCGCCATTGTGCCTCGATTTGGTCGCCATTATCCTGGGGATTCTACATTGAGGCACTTCGAGACAAACTTAGTAATCCTATGGGCAACCAGCAGATGAAATTGGGTACATCGTTGGAAACCTACCTGGAGACATGGCACCCTAGGACCTCAGAATGGAACAGGGCGGTGACCCACATGGCCAGGTACGTCAGTTTCGCTAATGCACCATACCACCTGGCTGAGACGGCGCCCTTCGTTCGTTTAATGCAAGCCTTTATTCCCCGTTGGCTATCTATTAGTAAGCAAACAATTGTGAGGTCGGTTGCGAGACAGGCCAATGACATCAAGCGGGAAATAAGGGAAGAGGTGTCCCAAATCCGAGACGAGTCCAGAGTTGCCATGACAGTGGACATTTGGACAAGCAGGTGCATGGACCCGTATATAACAGTGACATTGCATTGGGTGGACGCCGATTGGAGCCTGAAGAAACGCATACTGGGTGAGTTTGGATGGCATATTCTGTGTCCTATGATATTTTCAATATTCGTGGTTGTCAATTGTTTACTGTTTGCATCCGTGCCATGATTAATGGCCACTCGTGTGTGCTTTGCCAACCGTGTCATGTGCATTCGCTGCACTAGTACCGGCCTTCACCGGCCGGGAATCGTGTCTCACTAGACATGAATTGTGGATGCTGTGTTGCCATGGCACGACAGCCATCAGTAATGGCCTGCCATCGGCCAATACTATCTGACATGTCATGGATATCAATTCTTTACTGTTTGCATACATGCCATGATTAATTACCACTCTTGTGTGCTTTGCCAACCGTGTCATGTGCACTCGCTGCACTAGTACCGGCCTTCACTGGCTGGGAATCACGCCTTATTGAACATGAATCGTGGATGTTGTGTTGCCATGGCATGATAGCCATCAGTACTGGCCTGTATCGGCCAGTATAGTATGACATATATCACGTGCAAAAGGTAACCCCCGTGTTTTAAAGCACAGTACGTTGGTGGTGACAGGGACTGCCAGCTTCCCTGGGAGCCACACTGCAGACGCGATAAGCCGTGCCTTGCTCAAGATCCGATTGAAGTATGGCCTGCACCCTGTAGTTCCGCGTGACCAAGTAATGACGGAGTCGGAGATGGAAGCGGACCCTGTGCGTGCGTTTCAGGACGAGTTGCCGTGCGATCGTATGGCTCTCACCACGGACAGTGCCTCCAATATGAGTTCAGCAGCTGAGAAAAAGGGGATTTTTGATTGGAACCCGTGCATTTGCCATCTGTTAAATACCGCAGTCAAGGCCGCTTTCCAAAATGTGAAAGAGTTTCAGCAGCTCGTCGATCCGCTTCGCGAATTGGCAAGTCATTTTCACAAATCGCCCCTTGCTTGGAAGGTTTTCCGCCACATGCAAAGGAAGATGCTAAAGGAGGAAGTGGCCGGCGATGTATCATCAGATGATGAGGAGGAGGATTACTCAGGTGTAAGGGAAGAGGATGATGTTGCTGAGTTGGCCGATGATCTTGATGCAGATCTGACGGTTCCTGACAATGAAATGGAGCAGGCTTGTCCAAAGCGAATATTGCGTCTGGGGACTTGGTGCCCGACGAGGTGGAACAGCATGTATTTTTTGATTAAGAGGGCGGTTTTGTTGGAGAGAAGCATCCGCGAGTATACAGCAAACGCGAGAATTTCTAGGATCATTATACCAGCAGCTGGGTGGTGCATTTTCAAACAAGTGCTGCTAGTCTTGGAGTCCATAAGGGAGTTGTCTGAGCGATGTGAGGGGGACGAGTATATTACCATATCGGATGTCCTCTATAATATTTTGAAGTTGCTGTACGACCGGCTGTATGTCAGTGACACCGATGCACATGCAAAACCTGTGTTGCTTGAATTCACCTCTGAGTTCACAAGAAAATTGTGTGCGGATTGTGATAATGTCAACCTAATATACAACTGGGCACTAGCGGCGGCTGTGGACGGAAGGAGGAATACATTGCATTGGATGAGGAGGATCTGGAACAACGCTGACGATTGGCCAAATTTGGTGGAAGAATATGACACCCTGGCAAAGTTCCAAGCGATGTTGAAGAAAGAGATGACGGCATTGGTGAGTTCAGTTCTGATTTGTGGCCTTTGCCTTTGTAAATGTGTGCATCCAACTGCGGATAGTTTTGGCCGGTACCAAGTGTCCTTTGTGCCTTTGCATGCACGACTGTGCCTGTTGTGTATTTCGCCTTAAACGGCCGTCTCCTGGGATCACTTGGCTGCATGGGGTGCCTACTTTTATATCTTGCTTATGTGACTAACAGCGTGCATATGACTTCTGCAGTTGAGGCACATGGTGAAGGCGCCCAAAGTCTATTCCTCGGGCTCATCATCCAAAGAGGATGCAGCACAAGCTGTGCAGCAGAGTTGGCTAGACGCGGCATCACCCCCACCTAAGGGACCACTACGTTTCCGACCATCAAGACGGAGAAGACGGGCCCCATGCTCCCCACTGCACATGGACCCAGTGGAGGCCGAAGTCGAAAGGTGGTTTGATTTGAAATGGACACCAGCATGTGAATATAAAAAAAAATGGAGTGTTGGGGACTGGTGGCACGAGAATCACACCAGCTTCCCCTTGGTGGCCATGCTTGCACGTCAAATATTAGCAACACAGGTGAGTGGGTGAGTACAGCTGGCTGTGCATATATACCAAAGTGCCCTTATGTGAAATATGGAGTTGAAAGAAAGGAAAAAACTGAATACCTTTGGTTGTGTTGCAGGTTTCCAACACCAGCAGTGAATGCTCATTTTCCAAGTTTGGTTTTATTGTGATGCCAACTAGCTATGCATATATGCCCCGGAGCCCTTATGAAGTTCACAGGCTGAGAAGTACTGAGTATTTTTGGTTGTGTTGCAGGCCTCCAGCGCCAGTAGTGAACGCTCATTTTCGAAGGCTGGTTTAATTGTGATGGCCAAGCGCATGGTGCTCAGGCCCGAGAACGTGGATCATTTGAGCTTGCTAGGGTGGCAGATGGCAGAGAGTGGATGGTCGCAGCAGAAGCTAGCGCATCGATGCAAGAATGGAGGGAAGGGAGGGAAGGTGCTCAGGCCCGAGAACATGGATCATTTGAGCTTGCTAGGGTGGCAGATGGCAGAGAGTGGATGGTCGCAGCAGAAGCTAGCACAACAACGCAAGAAGGGAGGGAAGGGAGGGAAGGGAGGGAAGGGAGGGAAGGGAGGGAAGGGAGGGAAGGGAGGGAAGGGAGGGAAGGGAGGGAAGGGAGGGGAGGGAAGTAGTGACTTTGGATTCCAAAGTTTAGATCACCACCGGTGACCACCCTTATTGCCCTGGCGTGGAAACTGTGGAGTACCGCCGCAGCAAGGGTGCGGTACCATAGAGATAGAAGATAAGATATCATGACTTGTAATATTCCATTGTCCTGTGCTGAAGTGCACACCTTGAACACACTATGTTGGAGTGGTGGATGAACTTTGGGTACCATATAGATAGAAGAAAATTTTATTCAAAAAATGCGTCCCAATAAGTACTGTGATTGGTGGATAGACTTTGGTGGATAGACTTTACAGTCGCTGCCCTGGTGTGGAAACTTCTGGAGTACCGCCGCAGCGAGGGTGCGATAGGCAGAGATAGAAGATAACAAATCATGACCCGTACTATTCATTGCCTATTTTCATGTATGTTGAACTATTGAACTTCGATGTATTATGTTGGAATGGTGGATGAACCTAGGGTATCATATAGATAGAAGAGAATTTCTGTGAGAAATGTGTCCAATCGAATAGTGCAATTGGTGGATGGGCTTTACACTCGCTGCCCTGGCGTGGAAACTGTGGAGTACCGCCGCAGCAACCCATCGTAATTCGAGTTGCTGCAAAATGGAAACCCCTTGGCAACTTCGCCTCGACCTTGCCGTGGCTGGAAAGCAAGTACCTATGGGTAATAACGAACCAAAATTATTAATCAACGGATATTTTGTTGCGGACCGGACGCCGCACACGTCATCCGTTAATTTAACGGCAACTAACGATGAAGAAAAAGTGAGAGCCGGATTCTGCGGACGGCAGTACGGCAAATAGCGAACCGGATATTACCGAACGAATATCACACTCAGTTTTATAGACCGGACTTAATGGACCGGACGGCACCCGAGTGTGGCCACCTCTAGTACCCACAATGGCCGATCGCACAAGAACACAAGAAAAATAGTCCTACCTATCAAAATCTCGATCTCCGTAATCTTTTCCCTGGTCAATGCCCATCTTCCCTATGCATTTTGTCACAATGCCATCCCACCAAACTCAAACCGTCAATCCGTTCTCTCCAAAGGCAATGCTTTTCTTAGTTACAATGGGACCCACTCGTGAAAATGATCTTTCTGAAGCTGCATTGCTCGCTTGCAAAGCAAGTGCACAACACGCCACATTTACTATCAACGGATGGAAATTTTCATATTTTTACCACCAGCTTAAGGCGTCCATCTTCTTTTGGGCTTCGGCTTCTGTTGGCTGCCAATGTTGTGCTACCCAAATGGTCACTGCTTCAAGAATAGGATCGGGAGGGTTCTCACTTGCAACTTCTCTTTGTTTCCTATGTTGTCTTGATGTTGTTCTTGTCATTGCTTCTGTGGCTTGTCGGGGTAAGGTAGGCGCTTCCAGCCAATCATCTTGACCAACTTCAATTGCCTCTGCTTTAGTCTCTTTCGCCTCTTCAGTCTCATGTTCTGTGGTAGACTTCAAGTGGTGGGTGATCTGGTTTTGAGAAAGGAAGCAAGCAAATTGTAAGCTTACAAATATAATGTAAAGTATACAATGGGGAGACGTATTCCAATATAACGACTTGATTGTATCCACTCACTATGTTTGCAACCTCTGCCATCAATTCTTGTTTTAAAGCTGCTAAGGTTGTCCACTTCCTTGTGACGTTTGGCCAGTCGTGGCCATTCGACCATACTGGCTGTAACCACTCCAGATGTGAGCGCCTTCCATCCAGGAAGGTGCTCAACGTCCATGAATGAAACTTATTTATGTCATCAACCAACAACAAGGGTTTCCTCCGAAACCTGCTTATAAAAGCATTCTTATATGGTGATGCGTTTCTGGTCTTCATCTCACCATACAACAACCGGATGGTGAAAAGAAGCATATCACTTGAAGTTACATACTGGCTGCTTTCCAAGACCATGCTCATGCTTTTTATTGGTTTTATCACCTCCAACAACTCCTTGTAGCACTGCCAATCCAGCTTGTGAATGTACCCTATTTAAAACAATACAATCAATATTTAAATCTAGAGTATCCAAATGATAAGATATATTCAAGGCGTAGCTTTTGGAAGCAAATAGAAATGTCGACATACCTTCATGTGTTTCATGGCCTTTATCATCATCATTATCATCACCATCGTTATCATCATCGCAATCGTCATCATCCCCACCATCGCCATCACCACCACTATCACCTACCAACTGTGCTTTACTGCCACAGGGTTTTCCTCAAGATACGCATCAAGTGCTGCCCTCAATCGCACAGCCCGCTCAATGTAGTAATGCAAAGATCCCTATCTCGTTGGTACTGGCTTCATCAACACACAACCGCGATGTTCCGTAGGTTCTTCATGTTCATCTCGTTCATCATCAGACACCATGCTTTCATCGCTACTCAATGCCATATGCTCATTTTCCACTTCTCACCTACTTGTTCTGATGGCCTTCCGCACTTGGAAACATTTGAACTTCTTCCATTTGGTTGAGCTCTTTTTGAACAAAGTCGCAAATCTAGAGATTTGCCAAATAGGTCCTACCACATTGTCGACCTTCAACCTTGCTCCAACTGTGAGATGCAAACAATGATAGATACATCTGTTCCAGTCAAACAAAGCATCTTGTTGGGTAGCCACTGACATATTAGATGCATTGTCGGTTGCCAAGCTTGGGCAGTCCAATAGTGCCTCTTTCTTATACAATTCTTCTGGCATCACTTCCAAAATTCCAACATCCATTTCCTCATCCTCCGCCAGCCGGGGTAGCATACCATAATCCCACCTAATTTCACACAACTTGCGGGTAATAATAGGCCCTGTATGTGCTTTGTTGAAGGCAAAGGCTCCCAAAGTCCTCGTGCACATGGTCCACTCCTTGTTTATCCCATATACAGGCACTGCAAGGTGACTCGTTTGGGCTTTAGAAGAACCAAAGGTCCGTTGTCAACGATATGTCAGTGTACCCCAATGTGTCCTGTATCATCTGTCTATATGCCTTCTTGATTGTCAAAGCTTCCTTCTCAATACTACGCCCAATTGTCCTGGCCGATATTGAGGGCCATCGAGGGTATACACTTTGCATCAAAGCAAGAAAAGGAGGTTTCTTTGCTAAATGCAGGGGGAAATTTTACTATGCAATAAACCTAGCCACATTCCATGCATATTGCGCGTATGCAGCACTCCTTGGGGCATATATTGCATTAAAAACCTCCAACATTCCATTCTGATAGCCCTTTCTTAGCTCTTTGTTATCATGCATGTGCTTTTTGAGCTGATCTGTATTGAAAATTTTATATTGGGAATTCAAATGACGTGCATATATTTTCCATGCAACGCTGCTTGATGAAGTCTCAATTTTTGGCCATAATATTTTTTTCCCTGGGCATAATAAGCATCGTGCAGTGGCGCTCTTTAACGCTGTATGACCAATCTGACTGGCTCCTCCCATTTTTTACTTATTTCAAATGCCTTGAACGCCCACTCATCCTGCAGCTCTTCATTCTTTTTGGCTCCTTTTTTCTTAAGCTTCTGCCTTGGTCTACCATCTTCCTTGCCTTCTTGCTCAAGCCCCTGTTGATCAACCTTTGCCAAATCCACAATGTCGAGTTTTATTTTTGATGCACTACCCCGGGGTGCAGTCTCCCCATCATCACTGAGCAAATGTACTGAACCACAACCCCCACCCCTCCCTTCTCCTCGCTTGCCTTTATTGAAAAACTGAGATATTTATGCTTGAGCCCATGATGCTGCTCCCTGAACCTCACAGGAGGAGCCTCCACCATTGCGAGGGCTCAAATGTGGTGAGCCAAAATGTGGAGAACATGCCATTCCTACAACATTAGGGAATGCGTTTTGCACTTGTAAATCTATTATGTATATTATGCAGTGGATCTAAGCCGTACTTACATTTAATTGATGCGTTCATAGGTGCAATTTTATGCATGCTGCCTTCCTTTAAACTCCGTCCTTTTGGAAGACATTTGGCAAGTCTACAATTCCCTTACTTTGAGGCAGAACCGAAGTGCTGTGCTGTCAGTGCCGTTGGTGGCAGTATGACTACAAAGATCGAGTTACCCCTGAAGGCCTGCGGCCGTGGTAGCAGTGGGTGGCGGCGGGTTCCTTACCTATAGCATTCGTCCTGATCAATATTAATTCAACAAAAATATTGTTAAAAATGCAGAATTCACAATTAAGTGTAGCCAATTCAACACTCAGAGTCTTAGTCAGAATTGGATGGATATCTTGCACGCTGCTCAATACGCGCATCCCTTTCCACCATCTTTCTTAACCTCATCCAAGAAATGGCAAATTGTTTTGCCACTGATTTGAAGCCAACACTATGCTCCCCACCATGTGCCTTATAAAATTGCAAGGCATCTTTGTAGGCGTGCTCCCCCTCCCAAGATGATAATGAAATCCCATCTAAATCTCGCCTACTTTAGTCATACATGATCCAATCCGGGTCATCTAAATGTTCTTGGTAAGAGCGATCCTTGGCAACGTGCCTAACTATAGTATGGCGCCTTTTCTCTTGACGCATATATTTTACTGATTCTCGAAATCCATCTGTCCCCACTTCTCTAAATGCATATGGGTTGCTTGTGAGCCAACGGACCATGTCTGTGCGTGTAAGCAAATGCAGTTGAGCTTGGGTGGGTATAGAGCTTAACAGGGTCCCTTCTTCTACCCTTGATGACCCCCTCCCTGTCCTATCCCTGCTGAACCCCCAGCCCCCATTACCCCTGTTGCTCCCGCTACCCCCCCTACCCCCCTCTCCCTCCCATAAAGTCCCCACTTGATTCAGAGTCTGACTCCCCCTCCCCCGATGGACTATCCTCCTGTCCTCCTTCTCTTAACCTAAACATTACCTCCTGTGGTAGACATCCCAACCCATGTTCCTGGAATTTTCTTTGTACAACCCGTTTCTCTCTTAGGGCTTTGAATATATATTTCCAATTTCTGCCGCCATGGTGACATCTTCGCTTGGAGTGCCCTATCATAAAGAAATAAAGAAAACTTAATATACTTGTTGTATGTATTGATATACTCTAATGTCTCACCATTGGAAAACATATTTTGCATATGGACCTCTACACCTTACATATAGCCTTTATATACATTGATGCTTATTCTACATATATTTGTACCTAGTATGTGCATATACTTGTTGGCAACTTCATCATATCAGATTGCTCAATATTGGACAACATGCTACTGGTGTTGATGTTGAGACTATATGTATATTTCTGTTTATATTTTGTGCACATACCGGTGGTGCACGAGTCCCAACATGTCAGGCTGCTCAGTATTGGAGAACATGTCACATGTACTGATCTGTATGTTGTGTATATACTAATCTCCATGCTACACATATTTGTGTCCATACTCTTTGCACATACCGGTGCACGTGTTGAGAATGTCCTGCTGCGCACTGCTGTGAAATAAGCCACACATGGTAATCTCTATGCTACATATAGTTATATCTATACTATGTACACATAGTGGTGCACAATGCTGCCAGCCTACCAACCCAGCGAGCTAGCGATTGATCGAGCCAGCGATTGAGCGAGGGAGCGATTGACCGAGGCAGCGATTGAGCGAGGCAGCGATTGATCGAGGCAGCGATTGCGCGAGCCAGTGGTTGAGCGAGCCAGCGATTGAGTGAGCCAGCGATTGAGCGAGCCAGCGATTGATGGAGCCAGCGATTGAGAGAGCCAGCGTTTGAGCGAGCCAGCGATTGAGTGAGCTGGCGATTCAGCATGTGTGCCATCTTCATGTTCGAACTTCGAACGGCTGGAATGGCCTGGAGTGATTAGCGATCCTATGGCAAGCATTGGACTAGCCATCCTATGAGCCACCAAGTAACACAGACCCAGCCAGCTAGCGAGCTGGCAATTGGGGCATATTTTTGCCCCCGCACTACCTCACCACCGGCCACACTGCCACCAAACATGGTAGCAGTCGCACACCAAGCGGCTGGGACAGTAACAGGGTTTGCAAGTGGTGCCCCAGTTTGACAATTTTGGCACTGGACTGGCTGGAATGGCAAGCATTGATCACCGATCTTATGGCAAGCATCGATCTAACGATCCTATGAGCCAGCAAATACCATAGACTCAGCCACCCAGCAAGCCAACGATTGATCGAGCCAGCGATTGATCGATAGAGCAATTGAGCGAGGCAACGATTGAGCAACCCAACGATCCAGCGTTTATGCCATTTTCATGTAGGCATGGCTAGAGTGGCCAGCACTGATTAATGATCCTATGGCAAGCATCGATTTAGCAATCCTATGAGCCACAAGTAAAATAGGTCCAGCCAGCTACCAAGCTAGCAATGATCAACAAGTGGTGCCCCAGTTTGCCATGTTCTGTGCTGGAATGGCTGGAATGGCAAGCATCGATCTAGCGATCTTATGAGCCACCAAGTACCATACACCCAGGCACCCAGCGAGCCAACGATTGATCGAGGCAACGATTGATCGAGGCAACGATTCAGCGAGCCAGCGATTCAACAACGCAGCGATTCAGCGACCCACCACACCAAGCTGACTGCTTGCAACCCAAGAGTCGTTGGCAGTACCCAAACCAACCTTTGCAAGCACAGCCCATTCCACACACTTGCCTATTAAATAGGCAATGGGAAATTTTCCCACCCTGCGCTGCCTGGCTGCTGAACGCACAGCCACCAAAGATGGTAGCCACCGTGCATTCAGCAGCCGGGACAGGGGGGCAGGCCGACATGCTTGGAAAGTGCTATTAACATTCACAGACCATTCTACACACGTACTTGTCTCCCACCCTATGCTGCCTGGCCACTGACCGCACAGCCACCAAAGATGGTAGCCGCCGTGCATTCAGCGGCCGGGATAGGGGGGCAGGCCGACTTGCCTGGAAAGTGCTATCAGCATTCACAGACCATTCCACACACTTACCTGTTTCCTACCTTGCGCTGCCTGGCCACTGACCGCACAGCCACCAAAGATGGTAGCCGCCGTGCATTCAGCGGCCGGGATAGGGGGGCAGGCCGACATGCCTGGAAAGTGCTATCAGCATTCACAGACCATTCCACACACTTACCTGTTTCCTACCCTGC
>CAJHUC010000126.1:0-17100 GCA_905146915.1 Ostreobium quekettii
GTGGAAGCATATGCAACTTGCTTCCCAGGCGATCCTCCGACCAGACGAAAAAAATTCGACACCTGACCCAGCCACACCTCCGGGTCTTCAGATGTCCTGCCCGAAAAGGTTGGAGGGTCTTTTGGTTTTATTTGGACATCAAAAATCCCAGCCCCCTTACGAGTGCGCCTCCCCGATGACTCGCTCGATGATGTCGTGTCAGAACTGGGCGAACGTGCATGCCGCGACCTGTGTGATCTGGACCTCTGTCGTCCTGGACGGGCAGCATGGCTGGTCTGTGCAGGTGGCATCGTCTGATCGCCAGCATCAACAACAATCTCCACCTCCTGCTGCAAATGCGGAGGTCTGCTGTATGTAACTGCTGCTGGTGGCTCTGGGGGTCCAGGCAGAGTTTGCTGGCAGGGCTGAGAATCTTTTTGCGACCGCTCTATGGCCAGGTCCGCGGACAACTGATCGATCCTGGACAGAGCGTCATGAAGCTGTCGAGTAAGCCGCTCGACAGTCGCATCCTGTTCCCTCCTCAGCCTTTGTTCCGTATCCAAATTCCTTTGCCTCTCGTGTGCCAATGCATTCTCCAGCTCTGAAAGGCGCTCAGCATTGCTGGAAACATTTTGATGCATTGACGACATAGCGGTCTCAGTCCGCCCAAACGCCTCCCTGGTCTGACCCTCCAAATGTGAAACTGCCCTCTGAGATGTCTGGGCAGTATGCTGCACTGCTGATGCCGTCTGATCAGCCAGCACATTCATGGCATGTGCTGTCTGAGCGGCAGTCCCTGCTATCGCCTGTGCAGCTCGCTGCTCGAGATTCTGCATCCCCTGTGCAGCTTCGGTCCTGGAGACCAGGGCACCCTCTGGGTTTCCCAAAACCACTGCCCCCGGCTCGGTCCCGGCAATCAATATCCTCTGTTGCCGCGCCTCGTATGACGCAGCAATAACTCCCACATGTCCAGCTCCAGCGACTGTCTCCACTGTCCCGTCAATTTCTTCCACACCATCATGGCCGTTCAGCTCCATCAAATCACGATCCGCCATGATTCCACCCACGACACTGATCCGATGATCAACTATACTGAAACGAAGTCAATCGGCGTAGACCTGATCTCGGGCTACTGAAAATCCGCTGAATCCTATCCCCAAGTAGCCAAGCAGCCTTTACCTCCCAACTTAAGTTATCTTGCTTCTACTGGTTTTCAGTAATCACTTTCACACACAGTTACCCTAGTACTCTACAGGGTGACCTCTCGGTCCACCTGGTAACTTTCCAGAGGGTGCGTCTATGGTTACTAATGAAAACCTAGTCCCAGCGTCAGCCGAACAACCTAAGAAAGTGTCCCTTGCCAAGGACGAGACTGCTATAAGAGGTCTGGGTTGGCCCCAGCCTGTCTAATGTGTTAAGACTCAACCACCGAAGGTTCAGAGGGGGTAGCTGGCCTGTCTACCTCAGGTGGGCAATGGCCTCACCCTCTGACCGGTTCCAGGGGAGATGCTGCCACGAGGCAGCAGCACTCTGGACCCAAGTGGGCATGCCTATTGCCGTGCGCGATCTCCTCCTCCTTCCCCTAATCAGGCCCCCAATCTTGGTGCAGAGCGGTCTGGTGGTGACCCGCCTGCAGTACCTGCAAAATAAGGTGAAGCAGCAGATGTCCCCTACTTCTAGAGCGGGACCTTCACCCCTATTCTACAGCGGGTGGCACCTGAGGTTGCCGAAAACTTCCAACTGCTGGGTGCTGGCCTTAGCGTGTTCGGCTACACGATGGGCGCTTGGCGCATGCACTGAATCCGCAGCTGAATCCGCGGATCTGGCGATCGCCCGGCACCGTCGATTCCCGAACACCAATCGTCCACTGAAAAGCTCCTCAGGCTTGCTGAACAAACTCCCGCAGACGCACAGCATGGCGATTCAACACCCGCGGAGGTGCTGACCGCTGCCTAGGGTGTTGGAGGCTTCTGGAATCTGCAGCCCTCCGGCCGCGTGGTCACTCTGGGTTGCTGCGCCTCTCGCTCAGCTCCCGGTTCCGGGCTTCGCGCTTTGAAACCAATTTGTTGCGGCCCCGTCGGCCGCTTCTAGTTTCGGAGGCGTTAAGTCTCGCCTGGCTCAGGCTGTTAAGAGTCAGCCAGCCCTCTCCTTGGAGCGGTATCCGGAAGCTGATCGCTCCGTGTGGCCTTGGTGGGCCAATGCTCGGCGGGATCGATCCCGAAGGGCCTCTTCTGTGAGAGGTGGCGAGGCGGTGTAATTTCAGCTCATGGGGAGGCGAGTGGAGCCAAAAGAGGTATTTTAACGATTCACAGCATGCGCGCGCACATATCGCATGCGCGATGCCCGATCGCGGGTCCATCGCGGTCACATCATGACAAGACAAGACAAGTGCGCGTCCAGGCACATTGTCACCGTCCACCATTCACCTAAATCAGCTCCACATAATCCCCGATGCTTCCATCTACCGGTCCGAATCCCATGCTAAAGTATTGCAACTTCAACTGGCCATAACTTCGCCGTTTCTACACGGAATTGGACGTTTCAAGTCGCTTTTGGCATCAGGAGCTCCTGAATAAGCTGATTTTGCCGTATTTGCACTTTTTTGACCAACCGCCGCTTCAGAAATATCAATTTTAGCCTAACCCCAAGCAGCCACGTCACAATACTCCCCCCTTGGGGTAGCTTTCGCCCCCGAAAGCACACTATCCCATACTAGTGTCTTCCTCGGGCTTATCCCTCTTGACCATTTTCTGAAGTTCACGTGCATAGGTGAAATTTCCAGCAGGTATCCAGGAGGCATCATCAATACTCCACCCTGTCCATAACACTAAAAACTCCTTATGCCTCCTGCCACTGGGTCCTGCCCATCTCCATCGCAGCAGCTTCTCAACTTCATACGGTCCATCAGCCTCTGGCTCGATCTCGGCGTCATCTGACTCCTGTGGGGTGGACCATCTGGACGATCTGAATGGTCGAAGCAAACTGGTGTGAAAGACATTATGTATCCTCCACCCTTCTGGTAGCTTCAATTCGTAGGCCACTGATCCCACCTGACGGACCACAACAAATGGTCCTACGAACCGTCGCTTCAGTTTGCGTACAGGTGCATTTTTCAACTGTAGATGCTCTGTACTGAGTAGCACCTGTTCCCCACTGTGAAACCTCTGTTCTCTGCGCCGCTGATCGGCCTGACGCTTCTGCCTCTGCTGAGCCTGATGAACTGACTGCATCGCCATTCTGAATGTCTTCTTCATTCGGTTGACAAAGACATTGACACCCTCAATGTTGGTCTGGTCCATGTCCTTGATCAAGTCCAACGGGGTCACTGGCTCAAAGCCGTAGTTCAGAAAGAAAAGCGTGTACCCCGTGGATGGCGATGCGCTGCTGTTGATCACGAACTCCACCATGGGCAAGTATTTCTCCCAATGAGTGACTTCCTGACTGCCATGAATCGTACACCTGAGGACTTGCTCTACCACTCTGTTGGCTGCCTCTGTCTGTCCATCTGTCTGGGGGTGGTGAGCGCTGGACATCCTTAGCTTGCTACCCAAAATCTTCCAGAATTCTTGCCAGAACTTCGACACAAATCGTGGATCTCGGTCACTGACGATCGATCTGGGGATCCCGTGAAGTCGTCCAATCTGCTCCCAGTAGACTCGAGCTGTCTCAGCAGCAGTGATGGTCTGCTGGACTGGTACTAAGTGTACCATCTTTGTAGCTCGGTCTACAACCGTGAGAATCCCATCGTTTTTCCTTTCACTGACCGGTAGACCCATGATGAAGTCGAGGCTGACATCACTCCATTTTTCTTCTGGAAGTTGTAAAGGCTGAAGGAGTCCTGCTGGCAACTTGTGGACACTCTTCTCTGACTGGCAGACCTCACATCCCAGCACAAAGTCTCTTACATCCACTGTGTGATCTGGCCAGTAGAAATTCTGCTGTAATTTCTTGAGTGTCTTGTGGTAACCGAGATGTCCCGCATATGGTACTGTATGTATTTCTGCCATAATCTTCTTGCGGGCGTCCTCCACATCTGGTACCACCAATCTCCAAGGTTGTCTGTCCTCGGTGTTGTCCTTCAATTTGATCTCAATGAATCCATGGTTCAATCGGTAGTCACGATTCCCGATCCTGGTGACTCGTCCTTGGGCAGATTCCAACTGAATCAAAATTTCTGCCCATCTGCTGTCTTGCTTGTAGCCCTCTTTTATCGAGTTCCTCAAGTCTTCCTCCAGAGTAATCCTGGTGCTGGTCACCAATAAAGAATGTAAAGAATTTTGTTCCCCACTTGCAGCCACCACTGCCCCCTCAGGACTGGACTTTTTAAATATTTCGTCCAGTTTCTTCTGAATATCATTTTCCCCGCTGTCACTCTCATGAAGACGAAGACGTTGGACCAATGACTCCTCTTCTGCATGCACATCTGCCATGCACCTCAACTTCTGAATACTCCTGCGCGTCAGAAAATCTGCAGGGTTGTCCTTTCTTGGTATGTGGACAATATCGCAATCGTAGCCCTGCAGAACCTGCACCCATTTCCACACCCTCCTGTTCACTGCAGGCTGGTTGGGCAGGTTTTTCAAGGAGTCATGATCTGTCTGGATGACGAAGTGACGGCTGGCCAAGTAGTGCCGCCATTTCCCAACAGCCCAAGTGATGCCCAGTAGTTCACGCTCGTATGCACTGTACCGGGTCTCGGCCGGGTTGAGCTTCCTGCTCTCATAGCAAACGGGTTGCAGCCCATTGCCAAAGTCCTGTTGTAGTATACCACCCACTGAAACACCTGATGCATCTGTGGTAACCACAAACTCCCGGTCGAAGTCCGGTAACTGCAGAACTGGTGCAGTCACCATGGCTGTCTTCAAACGATTAAATGATTTTTCTGCTTTGTCACTCCAAACAAAGGTCCTGTCCTTCTTCGTCAAGTCCGTCATGGGCGCTGCCAGCTCGCTGAACCACCGTATGAACTTGCGATAAAAACTGCACAGCCCCAAGAATGAACGGACGTCGGTAACATTTTCTGGTGTCGGCCAATTCAAAATCGCTTGGACCTTTGACAGTGAAGGCTTGATCCCCTCAGCCCCCACATCAAAGCCCAAGTATTCCACCTCAGTTCTGAAGAAGTCGCATTTCTTCAATCTTCCAAACAACTTCTCCGACCGTAGGCGGGTCAGAACTTCCCTGATGTGCTTTATGTGTTCCTCCTTTGTCCGGCTGTAAATCAAGATATCATCAAGGAACACTAGCACGAACTGGTCCAAGCCTTCCCTCAAAATTGTATTCATGATCCTCTGGAAGGTCGCTGGTGCGTTGCACAACCCGAATGGCATGACAAGATATTCAAAACTGCCATATCGACTCACGAAAGCTGTTTTGTGTACATCGGATTCTCTCACTCGGATCTGATGGTAACCTGAGGAGAGATCAATCTTCGTGAAATATTTCGCCCCGTGAAGTCGATCCAACAACTCTTCCACCTTTGGCAGTGGGTACCGATTCTTGACGGTTATTTTGTTCAAGGCCCTGTAATCGATGCACATCCTCCACTTGCCATCCTTTTTGGGTATGAAAAGGATGGGTGCACCGTACGGGCTAGAGCTCGGTCTGATCCACCCCTGTTCCAGCAACGTGTCGATCTGCTGCCGTAGTTCATCCAACTCAGCCGTACTCAGCCTGTATGGGCTTTTGTGCGGCGGGGCCTCTCCTGGCAGCGTATCAATCTCATGATCGACTATCCTCTTGGGTGGTGGACCATAAGGCAGTTTGTCTGGGAACACGTCCTTGAACTCCTCAAGCGTTTGCTGCAACTGTTCCCGGACAGCCTCATCTGCCTCACTGACCTTTTTCTGAATAACCTCCTCAATCGGTACCTCTTCCGTCACTGGGCCTGTTTCCTTCGATAATCTCCGCCTTTCGCCCTCAGTCATGCCTTTGGCTGCACCAGTCTTGGACTTTGGCCTTTTGCTATCTTTACTTGGGAAGTCTGTGGCCTTCAGGACGCACAAGTACATGGGCTGGTCGGTTTTGTTTGCTCTCTTGGCTGCCTGTCTCATCGAGATGAAGTCCAATTTTTTCCTGACAGGCTGCCTGACACATCGCCCAGCCACTTTCTTTGCCCTTGTAGTCCTGCACCTTGGGGAACCCTGAGGTTTGTGAGGTTCCTCTGGAGAAAAATTTTGTGGGGCTGTACTCCCCCCTTGGGGAACATCGGCCGTCCCCGGCGATGATACATGACTCAGCACTGGTTGCTGAGTGGCCCACTGCTTCACCGAAGAATCATATTCCCAAAATTTTGGCGAACAGAATGCAGCCAACTTGCTCCCCAAGTCTGTAGTAGGAGTCTCTGATCCCCTCTTGAGGTCTCTGAAATAGTGCTGGAGACCGTTCAATCCCTTGTCGACAATCTGGCAATGCTTACTAGATGTTTCACGAATGCCCTTGATAGGCTCCAGCTGTGAGCCATTTCTAAGGTACACCGTGTTTGACCGCCAATCCACCAGTGGGTTCATGATGTCCAGCCAATCTTTGCCCAAAATCAGCTGAACCCCTTCCATCATCGGTACTGCAGTCAATGATAGTCGACAGGGTACACTCCCGATACATACCAACACTCGTGGGGCTATTCCGGTGGAAACTATGGTTTCCCCGTTTGCCAACTCCAAGGCAGAATATGCTCCCACAAACTGTAAAGCTGGTCGGCAGTGAAGCCGGTCACTGATGAAAGACCTGCTCGCTCCACTGTCAATCAACGCAGGGACACTTGTCCCGTTCACCACGGCGTTCAACACCAGCAGCACGTGGTCCTGAACTCCAGTGCCTAGGGCTGGCTGTCCCACAGCATCAGCACCTGGAGCGGTTTCTATCCTCTGAACTGACACCGTAGGGGTCTCTCCCTGCTGGGCTTGAGACATTAAAGTTGTCTCCCTGGTGCCATCACCTGAAACCTTTTTCTGCTCAGCTCGCTGTGCGCGTCGGTACCGACGTCTTTCCAGCCGCTTTCTCCACTGCCACTTTCTCCTCTGACGTCTTCTCTGAGCGATGCTGAGTTTTCTGTTTTCAAGGATACAGGTTCTCTGGATAACCTGTTCCTGTTGCCCCCGATGAACTCCTGACTGGCCAGAGTGGGGGCCAGTCAGTTTCCCTGCCCCTGATGCAGAGAAGTATCGGTTCCATGCCCGGCTGCATGCTGTGCAGCCACCTGGTCCTGCTGACCAGCCATCCCCTGATCATCATGGGCAGCTACAACTGCTACCCGGGGCTTCCTCTGATTGCCTCTGCCCCGTCCCCTCTGTCCAGATCTGCCAGGCTGCTGTGGTACAGGCTGGCGTACAACAACTGGAGCCTGTGGAGGGACGGGTGGCTTCACAGCCTGCCCCCTTCCGCGATTGCCCCCTTGTTGCACATTTTTATTTTGAGTCTGATAGTACACAACACTAGGAGCTGGTGTCGATCCTTGTCCACTTTGCTGTCCTGGCTGCCTGCCTTGGCCTCGTCCATGGCCCTTCTGTCCATTGCTACCCTCTGCACGTCCACTTGATCCTGGGCGCCTCGACATCTGGGCAGCCAATGCAGCGTCCCTGGCCAGCTGGAAAGCCTGGCTCAGCCTCTTAGGCTTTCCCTGTGAGACAAGTACCGCCTGGTCTTGGGGAAGGCCCCAGATGAACATCTTCAACACCCATGATTCATCGTAGGTGTCCACCTTATCCAGCTCAGCCTCAAACCTACAGATGAAATCATGTGTGGACTCCTCTTTCCTCTGCCTGATGTTCATCAATGCAGCCATTGCAGAATCAGCCTTGTTTGTGTTCTGGAAACGGCTGATCAGCTGCTCTCCAAATGTCTGCATGTCCTTGGGGTCCTCCCACGCCTTTAACTTTCTCTGCCACCAGGTTTGTGCAGTTCCCTGGAGCAGAGTGGAAGCATATGCAACTTGCTTCCCAGGCGATCCTCCGACCAAACGAAAGAAATTCGACACCTGACCCAGCCACACCTCCGGGTCTTCAGATGTCCTACCCGAAAAGGTTGGAGGGTCCTTTGGTTTTATTTGGACGTCAAAAATTCCAGCCCCCTTGCGAGTGCGTCTCCCCGATGACTCGCTTGATGATGTCGTGTCAGAACTGGGCGAACGTGCATGCCGCGACCTGTGTGATCTGGACCTCTGTCGTCCTGGACGGGCAACATGGCTGGTCTGTGCAGGTGGCATCGTCTGATCGCCAGCATCAGCAACAATCTCCACCTCCTGCTGCAAATGCGGAGGTCTGCTATATGTAACTGCTACTGGTGGCTCTGGGGGTCCAGGCAGAGTTTGCTGGCGGGGCTGAGAATCTTTTTGCGACCGCTCTATGGCCAGGTCCGCGGACAACTGATCGATCCTGGACAGAGCGTCATGAAGCTGTCGAGTAAGCCGCTCGACAGTCGCATCCTGTTCCCTCCTCAGCCTTTGTTCCGTATCCAAATTCCTTTGCCTCTCGTGTGCCAATGCATTCTCCAGCTCTGAAAGGCGCTCAGCATTGCTGGAAACATTTTGATGCATTGACGACATAGCGGTCTCAGTCCGCCCAAACGCCTCCCTGGTCTGACCCTCCAAATGTGAAACTGCCCTCTGAGATATCTGGGCAGTATGCTGCACTGCTGATGCCGTCTGATCAGCCAGCACATTCATGGCATGTGCTGTCTGGGCGGCAGTCCCTGCAATCGCCTGTGCAGCTCGCTGCTCCAAGTTCTGCATCCCCTGTGCAGCTTCAGTCCTGGAGACCAGGGCACCCTCTGGGTTTCCCAAAACCACTGCCCCCGGCTCTGTCCCGGCAATCAGAATCCTCTGTTGCCGCGCCTCATATGACGCAGCAATAACTCCTACACGTCCAGCTCCAGCGACTGTCTCCACTGTCCCGTCAATTTCTTCCACACCATCATGGCCGTTCAGCTCCATCAAATCACGATCCGCCATGATTCCACCCACGACACTGATCCGATGATCAACTATACTGAAACGAAGTCAATCGGCGTAGACCTGATCTCGGGCTACTGAAAATCCGCTGAATCCTATCCCCAAGTAGCTAAGCAGCCTTTACCTCCCAACTTAAGTTATCCTGCTTCTACTGGTTTTCAGTAATCACTTTCACACATAGTTACCCCCAGTACTCTGCAGGGTGACCTCTCGGTCCACCTGGTAACTTTCCAGAGGGTGCGTCTGTGGCTACTAATGAAAACTTAGTCCCAGCTTCAGCCGAACAACCTAAGAAGGTGTCCCTTGCCTAGGACGAGACCGCTGTAGGAGGTCTGGGTTGGCCTATGGCACCCCCAGCCTGTCTAATATTTGAAGACTCAGCCACCCAAGGTTCCAAAGGGGTGACTGGCCTGTCTACCTCAGGTGGGCAATGGCCTCACCCTCTGACCGGTTCCAGGGGAGATGCCTCCTCTAGGAGGTAGCACTCTGGACCCAATGGGCCTGCCTACTGCCGTGCTCAATCTCCTCCCCCTTCCCCTAATCAGGCCCCCAATCTTGGTGCAGAGCGGTCTGGTGGTGACCCGCCTGCAGTACCTGCAAAATAAGGTGAAGCAGCAGATGTCCCCTACTTCTAGAGCGGGACCTTCACCCCTATTCTACAGCGGGTGGCACCTGAGGTTGAAGGAATCTTCCAACTGAGGGGTGCTGGCCTTCACGTGTTCGGCTACACGAAGTGCGCCTGGCGCATGCACTGAATCCGCAGCTGAATCCGCGGATCTGGCGATCGCCCAGTGCCGTCGATCCCCGAACACCAATCGCCCAACTGAAAGCTCCTTAGGCTTGCAAAACAACCTCCCGCAGGCACACAGCAAGGCGATTCAGCACCCGCGGAGGTGCTGACCGCTGCCTGGGGTGTTGGAGGCTTCTGGAATCCGAAGCCCTGTCAGGCCGCATGGTCACTCTGGGTTGCTGCACCTCTTGCTCAGCTCCTGGCTCCGGGCTTCGCGCTCCGAAACCAATTTGTTGCGGCCCCGTCGGCAGCCGCTGGTTTCCGGAGGCGTTGGGGTCGCCCTGCCTTGTAGCTCGGCTGTTGGAGGTCAACCGGCCCTCTCCACCTTGGACGGTGGGCGTATCCGGGGCAGTCGCTCTTGTGGTCGCGCAGTGGGCCCAATGCTCGACGGGGATCGATCCCCGGGGGCCTGCTGTCGGCGAGAGGTGGCGGCGCAGCGAGGCGGTGGTTCGCTGGCTCGCGGGAGGCCAGAGAGTGGGCCAAAAGTGTTACAACGATTCACTGCATGCGCGCGCACATATCGCATGCGCGATGCCCGATCGCGGGTCCATCGCGGTCACATCATGACAAGACAAGACAAGTGCGCGTCCAGGCACATTGTCACCGTCCACCATTCACCTAAATCAGCTCCACATAATCCCCGATGCTTCCATCTACCGGTCCGAATCCCATGCTAAAGTATTGCAACTTCAACTGGCCATAACTTCGCCGTTTCTACACGGAATTGGACGTTTCAAGTCGCTATTGGCATCAGGAGCTCCTGAATAAGCTGATTTTGCCGTATTTGCACTTTTTTGACCAACCGCCGCTTCAGAAATATCAATTTTAGCCTAACCCCAAGCAGCCACGTCACAGGGGGGGTGGGGGGGTGGGGGGGGAGGCGCTATCAATCGCCACCCCCATTACAGCAACGGGTATCACCAGATGGGTTTTCCTATCACTACCAAGAGTGGTGGGGTGCTAATAACCAAAGTAAAGGGGCCACAATTCAAGAAAAGTGGCCAATACTCAGATTGGGGTGGTGATGGTGCCAAGCGGGATAATGTGGAGTGCCAACGAACTTATTTTTCTGCCAGTACTGTGAGTGGTGAGAGAGGGAAAGCAAGGGGATGTTTTTCTGTTGAGGTTGCAAAGACCAGACGTACACTGTGGGCAATGAATATTGCACCTAGTGGTGATGGTGATATTGTGCCAGACCCAAGGTGTCATGTTCCAGCTATGGCGGAGAATACCTTTGACATATGCATTATTATAGAGCGATTATTGCTTATCGGTGGAATTGAACCACACTCTGGCCCCGCACCTGAGGGCCCTTGCTTGACTGCTTTGTCTTACAAGGCATTGCTCTAGGTTTTTGATGCGGCACATTAGGAGGCTAAGACAGAGAGTTTTAATGATTGCACACGAGCATTGTTGAGATAGTTCCGCCTAGGTTTGATGCACCATTATAGAATCGTGCGGATTGCTACATCCCTCAGTGTAGAGACTAGCAAAGAGGTCATTGATGCTTCCCGTTGGAATACATTGATCACGAGGGTACAGAAATTGCTCCCAAAAATGCCTTATCTGAACAAGACCACCTTGCCCGCATGTTCTATTGGCCCAAGGAGGCTTGGATCGATTTTATCAACCGATGCTTCCTCTTTGTAGAGATGTGTGACACTACGTCTAAGAAGTTAAGGCCGCCACGTTGTACCTCAAACCCCTAAGGAGTTAAGGCATTAATAAAGTCATCTTCAACATGACGTGACTCTGAATGGCCTATTTGACACCATTCGTGGTATCCAATATTGGGTGCATGGTGCGGGGGATATGATAGTACCGTTCGATCCCATGGAGGTTGATAACATTTAGGGGCACTAGATACACAACTCCATGCAGTGCAACATGGCTGACAATGATTCTCTATTCAACTATGGTTTTCACTATGGCAATGGTCATACCCGCCATCCGGTCCTCCGTGACACCATTTAATTTTGGAATATTGATGACCCTCACAATCTCATGACGGCATGGAATAAGCTAATCAATAGCTCTGCCAGCCTTTCTTGGGAATTTGTATCTTACCTCTTGCACGGTCATCAGCCGCCCCGGTGTGGGTTGCATGACCATGAGATGGATCTGCATGATAAATTTGGCGAGACATCCTCCCTAGAGGATTGGGCTGCCCCCCATCGGCCAGATACTTCTCAGCATTTATAGACTCATTGGCTTTTCAATGATGGTGAGGGCGATTTTTGGTTGCCGCTGGATCAGCAAGATGCTTTCTATAGCTGTGAAGCATCTTGATTTGATGACCTTGCCTCTAATGAGCATGGTTGTCAGACTTTTGCTTTCCCCAACGTGTGCCGTGCCATCCACAATATCAATATTGGGGGTACTCGGATCATAGCTCTCATAGACACCGGGGCTACCTTTTGTTTTGTGTAACAGACTTTGGTGAAGAAACTTGGTTTGTTGGACTATGTGGAACCCTGCTAGCACTATGTACGATATGGGAATGGTGAAGAGGAGCCTTTGATTGGAGCTATTACCTTCCCAGTGATAGTCTAGGGTGCTGCTATACCAATGAGGGCCTATATTCTTGATGACCAAAGCCCGCCATTGATCATGGGTTTTACATTCCTTGAAGCTAACCAATTTTTTGGTCAACTGCATGGAGCGCACCCTCATTCAAAAGACCAGTGGCTACCACTTAAGTGTTTGCCAGTTTAGGATGCAGATCAGCCTCACCATCTACAGGGCAACGCTTTGGTGGTTCAGCAGTTTGCAAGGGAAGGATATTTGCCACCCTTTCCAAAGAAGCACTTTTCTAGTGATGTTGCCTATGACTTCTTTTCACCCAAGGAAATTTGCCTTTGTTGTGGCGAGCGTGTGATTGTGGATACTATTGTGGCTTGTTATTTTCCATTGGGTACCTAGTGCTTATGGAAAGAGCGGTTGGGATTGGCACATCGTTATGGTATTCAACTCTTAGGTGGCATCATTGATGGGAACAACCGCGGGCGTGTCAAAGCCATTCTTCTCAATATAAGCTCTAGTCTTGTTACCATCCCCCGCCACACAACGTTTGTTCAGGGCATTTTGCTTCCATCCTCCTCTTATTTTGTTGTACCAGGCAGGGTGACTATTGAGGGGGACTAGGGTGTAGCAAGGGGTGCTAATCGTGTGCTATTGGGAAATAGGGGATAGCGTGGTCTAAGGGCGGTTGTGGGCCATAGTTGAGCTTTTTTCAATCGTCAGGGACAGAGGCAGGGGATCTAGTAGGGAGTTTTTTGGATTTAACTAAACCCCTCTTTATCCTCCTTATCACAAGAAAGGCCTTTTATTTCTTCCACTGAATTGCAATGTTGTGTTCGGACATTATGAGATGTGAGGGATCAATTTGTTACGCAAGTTTTCAATGGGCTCATTGCAAGAATGTTTTATGACCCTTCCTAATTGCCAGCTTACTTCTATTCTCAAAACGGATAGTGTACAAATTTGGGGCACACTCAAGAATTTTTCTATAAAACCCTAGCAATTGATGCTTGCTATGGTTTGTTGGTATGTTGCACCTCAATCCAGTGGTTTTGGATTTCAGATAAGGGAGTTCTTTTGACTCCTACTATTAGAAAAGGGCGTGGGTGTTGCCGAATTATTCAAGGGTCTCATCGAGATGATATTCAGAGGTTTGGTTCATTCCCCACATGGTTAGTGGCCTTGCACACCAAATTTGTTGCGGTTTTTGAGGACGATCTCAACACTTGTCGCACATACATGGTCTGTTGTACCCTTTTTGCTTTTCCCTCCCATGGAAGACACAACCTCCTAGCCGCATGACGGGACCAACAGAGGAGGTTAAGGTTTTAGATAAGGTTTTGAAGTTAATAAGATTGGGGGCCGTCTGTGAGGTGCAGCACAAACCTTATATCATTCCAGTGCTTGGGGTACCCCGAAAGGATGGTTCTACTTGTCTTATACTGGATTTCTAGAAGTTCAATTCTTGTGTTGAGCACTAGCTCTTTCTTCTCATTTATTGTGAGATGTCTTTGGCAGCCTTGCACCCGTTTTGCATTGGTTTAGCGCTTGACTTATCCAATGCTTGTTTGTAGGTGCGGCTTCAACCATGTTTGTGGTGCGCCATTGGCTTAGCAATGGCGGGTCACTTCTTTGAGTACACGAGGTTACCTTTTGGATATTCTAATTGTGCCTATGAGACTTTGCATGTTTTATGACCAACAATTTGTTGGGTATCTTGCTATATCCATTCTCAAATCTTATTTTATATGGATAACATTCTTCTCTCATCACAATCAGAGGCCCAACATTAGCATGATATAAACAGTATATTGGAGGAATTGGAAAAGGATGGATAGCAGGTGAATTGGGATAAGTGTCAATTTGTTATGATTGTTTCAAGTATTTGAGTGTGGCGCTCACTACTGGTCTGGAGTCTACTAATATAGAGCTCACTCAATTTGAGCCAGCTTCTATGCCTACCACTCAATTAGGCTGGCGCCAAATTCATGGATGGTTGAACCACTTTGCTCGGTTCATTTGGCAGGGCCACTAGGTGTTGGCCGTTTTACACCACATCCGGACGCATCCTTCATCTTGTTTTATTGCACCACTATTTTGTCCGATGTGCTATTTCTTTAGTGTCATCTTTTGGGTCTTTCATAGTGATTACTAATGCAAGCAAGCTTGGTTGGGGGGCGGTGCTACCATAGTAGAAGGACATTGATCGTTGGTTATTACTCCGGCACAATGGAAGCAGACCCATGCAAGGTATTTGGAGTGAAGAAAACGTATCTTCGTTTTCGTTAGATGGGCGTGCATCCAACATGGCAGTGGGTAACGAACAGAGTGCGGCCTTCCAGAGTGTGTTAGTTGTTCCATCAAACATAGCCATCTAACCCATTTGGCAGCTGGCATATGCCGGAGAAACCTGGCAAACTCATTGGTCTGGATTTCGTGGGAATTTTTCTTAAGAGGAAAGTGGGGAAGAAGCGGTTTGTTCTTGTCACTATAGAGATGCTGACTAGACGGGCAGGGGCATGGGCAGTAATAGAGGCAAGAGGGGTAGACAACGCGCGAGAGCAGAGAAAATGGACAAAAACACAAGGGATACCTTTGGTTTTGTGGTATGATGTTTGCAAGGCCACACAATCCAAGGATTTGCAAAGGTAGTGTGCACAGCTAGGAGTGTCACAAGAATACTCCCCTCCTTACCACCATGCATCCATTGGGTTTGTGGAACGGTTCAATCAAACACTCTTGGAACATTTGAGGTGCATGTGGGCAGAAGAACCTAAGTATTTTGCCAAGACGCTCGAGCGGGCAATAGAGATCTACAACTACACACCTCTGTCTTCACTAGAAGAGAGTGAGATGACTCCTAGCTTCTTTATGTTTGAGTTGTTGAACCAGCTGTGGAACACTTTGTGAGATGTGTGGGAGCAATTGCATGAGTATCCACGTCAACAACACACAATGGCAAACCACAGGACGAGGAGCCGGCGTATCCACCGGATATTTAGGGCTGGAGACTGGGTGTGGCTATGGAACACAAAGGTTGAAACGCTCAAGGAAAAAGCTCAAACCATGGTGGAAGGCTCTTGGGTAGTTGATTCGTCCCATAACAAATGTAGTTTGGGAAGTGCGGAAACGAGAGGGAAAAGTGTGGGTTAGACACATTGACATGTTGCGTGCGTATCAAGAGCAATTTAAAAGGGATGGGTTTGCTAATGTGTGTATAAGTGTCTAGTGCGGGGAATTGTGTGAGGGTGAGGGAACGGTCAAAATATATTGTGTGATATATGGCGTTTTATGGTGGGAAGCGAATGTGTGAACATAGCATTATGGTGAATATATATGGGGACAATGGAATTGGGCGGTGATCGTTATCGCGGTGGTGGATATTTAGACTAATAATATCCATATTATGTGCATCTTGTAATGTGTCTAGTTGTAGTCTTGCTTCTGTGTGCGAGCATGAGAGTGTTCAATCAACCCAATAATTATGATCAAAAACATTTCTGCAATTTGAAGAATTGATGGATTCTAGAGTGCATTTGTGTCATGTTAGGTTTCCATAACAAATAATGGGCTCTGCTTTGCGTGGACAAAATTGGACACTGACGGCTATATCCTTGGTAGTGGCTCATTGCGTTGTTGCATCGAAATTTATGATAGTGATGATGGAGGAGGAAGGATACACATAGCCAAGAATAGATAAGATAAATGAAATAGCGTTGAACTCATTGGCGTCCAACTGATTCTTGCTTGATTTTGTGTGCGCCCCTCCAGCCCCGCGTGCGGATCCAAGTCGTTGACTCAATAACACGCCCCCGTGTTGCCACATTGGCCAGTACACCGGAAGCAAAACACATTGGCATCTGCCTAATTTAGCACATTATATAAGGCCCGTTCATAATGGCAACCAAAACCATTAACCAGAAAGCTGCGGGTTGCCATCACTCCTTGCAGTGCGCACCTCGTGCTGCATGATTGATTGGCAACCAAACAGCCATCTAGCTAATGTGGTACATCCAATAACATTACATAAGCTTGCAATTACAATGCCAACTCAAAGCAATAAATGACAGCCAATAGCACATAGCATTGCACTGTGTTTTGCTGCCCCCACGTCAATGGTATGGAGTTGTATGCGTATTATAGCATATGCTAGAAGCGTACATTAGGACGATACTCCATTGGTATGGATTTGGAAATTGAGAATTTTGGGGACATGGTGTTTGGTTGAAGGAGAAATGTTATGGCAATGTTCAGTTAGAATGGGCTCGATGATATTGGAGTTATGTCATATGCAATGAGAGATAATGATATGTACTAATGTGTTAAAGTAATTTTGCGTTGTGATTTTATTTGAAATTAAAGCGACTAGAAACCCCACCCCCCACCCCACCCCACCCACCCCCAACTAGTGTTGTCTTTGGTAACCTCAAGCTCTGGGGCGTTATATGTAGGCCCATGTGCTATTGATCACTCTTTGTGATATGTGATACATAATGTACAACAAGTATAACATGTTTTATAGGCAATAAAGTACAGTGAAATAATAAAGGAAATTTGGCAATAATTTACCATTAGTGCCTCCCTTGGGATCTTATTTAATACCTCCAATTCGTTGTTGCTGAAATTTCTTGGATTGCATCCAGCGACCCCAATCTCCCATCCTATTGCCAAGGCTTGAAATAGTAAAATACCTATTTGTGTACAATTGATAAAACCAATTTAATGCCCCATTTCAGCAGCTTGTGGTGGCAGGAGTGCATTGGTAACTATCTTCTTGCTCTTTTAAAGGGAAATCAATAAGTAATCAATAAAGTACCAAACCGCTCAGGGAATTATTTCAAGGCAAAATACATCGAGATTTCTA